>JABUQX010000907.1:0-7500 GCA_015478945.1 Trachelipus rathkii
ATCGTCAGCTAACACAGTAATATCTTACGAAACTTATCATTTCTCTAACAAACCAGTTTTAATTTCACATTGTCATAGTAATATTTAACAAAACGTAACAGAAATTAAACATAAGCCTAACATATCTAACACTTACAAGAGGTGAAAAACCTACAATAGATACTAACATCAGGATCTACGAGTAAGACATTAACATTTGGACCTATGAATAAGTTCTCAACCTATCCCTCATCATACAGCAAAACTCAACCTATACTGGCTTTTCAAGCATAACATCGGCAGATAAAGCAGCATTATCTAACAAAATTCCTTAACAAAGTGTCCAAACTTTCAAAGATACCAGCATCTTGAACTATGAATTGATACTACATTCATCAAAGTGTCATGCATATCAAATATAACATCATTTTGTACTATGAATAAACGTAGATATCAGCAAAATTCACTGTCAAACATCATAAAATAACCTATCGATCATACAGATCAACGAATAAACGATAACAATATTTCCTGAACTAAAAACATATAGTACCATAGCATACCAGGCATACATTAAGCGTGAATAAACTGTAGACATTAACAAAGTATAACAATCTCAAGCTTTATTATAAACAATCTGATAGGTTTGGCAAAGCGCATCATAGAGAAGGATTTGGCAGGATTGTAAGCACTACTAATGGGGATGCGTCCCTTGAAAGGGTGTGAATCCACAGAAGGGGGATCACCCCTAAGGGGGTGTAAGCGGGTTTCTGGCCCCAGCCCAAAAGGTTGAGGCCTCACCCCTCCTTCGGAGGGTTACGTTACGTTAGATTACGTTTTTGTATGTTATGTTAGTTACTTTACTGTTTTTAAGTGTGAAACTTTGTTAACGTTAACAGTTTATTCATGTTTAAGGTGTGTTAGGTAGGTTTGTCGTTGTGGATTATATTCTTAGTTCAGATGATGCTATGTAAGCTTTATTAATATGAAAACTTTGTTACGTTAGCCTATATTCGTTGATCAGTATGATAATTAGACAAGGTTATGATAAATTTTTGTTAAATATTACCATGTTAATCTAAAATTAACATTGATATGCTAGAGATATGCTTGACAAAGTATGAATAGGTTACGTTTTTTGTATGCTATGTTAGTTACTTTACTGTTGTTAAGTGTGGGACTTTGTTAATGTTATCAGTTTATTCGTGTTTAAGGTATGTTAGGTTTATCGTTGTACATTATATTCCTAGTTCAGATGATGCTATGTTAGCTTTATTAAGGGGAAAGCTTTGTCGCGTTAGCGTATACTCGTTGATCAGTGTATAAAGAACTTAATTTTACGTTATGTTATGTTTATCCACAATGATACTCGATGTGTAACTTGAGACAATAGAATAATAGATCGTAGAAGTGGGAGGGTCAAGGGTGAAAGGGGGGTGTGGTGGGTGTTTTGATTTACTGAATTATCGATTTACTGTTTTAGGGTGTGTAAAAATGCAAATTTTTTAAGTTATAAACATAAAAAGAATAAAAAAAATTTGAAAAAAATATTTTAAACAAAATAAAATAAAAAAATAATAAAAGTTATTTTTAAAAATATATATATATTTTTAAATAAACAAAAATTAAAAAGAATAAATATTTGAAAAAAATAAATTTAAATAAATAAAAATTACAATAAAGATATATATTCTGTTAGGTTTACTGATGTTAAAACTTTGTTATGTTAGCATTTATTCGTAATTCAATTTGTTAATTAGGTTATGATATAATAAATATTGATCCTGTGATAAACATGAATCAAATGTATTGCGTAATGTTTCGAAAACGGGATAAACAAGAATCAGCAGGTATTGCGTAATGTTTCGAAAAGTGGGAGGAGTTTGAACAATTTCTCGACTTGTATCTAATAACTCTAATGAAACAGGAAATACAAATACAAACGTGAAACGAATTGCTCGTAAGACCTAGATATGAAAATACAAATGAACCGTTATGGTTCGTTCGTGCGCTATATCCTTGTTTACTTTCTTCTGATTGGTTGAAAGAAAGAATCTCATTACCTTTGAGGACTGCTTACGCACACGATTTCCATCAGTAAGACATTTTTCGCTGTGCTGGTACGATGACATCTCCTCGCATCTCTACGCTTGTTGTTGATATCTTTACGAGGTCTTTCGTTATACCCAATGATGTGTTATTTTTATTTATTCGTAAACCGAATGGAGACCGATACATTGCTTGTATTCCTGCCAAAGGTTCAAATAATAGACCTTTATTCATTTCTGCAGAAGAATTCATCAAGATTATCGACATCGTCGCAGCATGGGTACCGGATGAGTGTGTGTCATCCAATGTATTGATTCGTAGTGAAATATCTGAGTGGGGAGACGGTGAGAGAGGTTCTAATAGATTAGATGCTGCTTTCTCGTCGTGTGACAATATTAAAAGCCTTGATGTACGCATCTATTGGAGACCCAGTGATGGTGCGACCTTCTGGCGTACAGTTCGAACATTTGAAAATATTACAGCCTTGATTAAAATAAAAAATGAATTAACATCGCATCTTAACGATGTTGACATACTCGAGGACTTAATACATATAGCTCATGGTGTAATCTCGATATTTACACTGAAACATGTGGTTTACCGTATAATGCGATATACAGGAGTGCTTTAATAACTATCAGAATGGATACGTTTACTTCTCTCTGGAGCGAGAGAATGAATGCTGTTGAACCAAAATATCAGAAAAATGGTTTATTGTTGCATTTATATTTACATCCTTTCAAAGGGTGTTGAATCTCTGGAGAGATATATAGAACTTGCTCAATTTATACAGAATCCTCTGTCCCATGATTAGATGAATTAATATGTTTGAAAAAAAGTGTATGCTTTTATGTATTTGTTAATTGCTCTTTTCTTTGAAAATTATATGTTATAAAAATGAAAACTTGTTTTACTTTCCCACCATGTGAACTTTGTTGCTTAAGATGTTAGTGCTGGCTGTTTATTCGTGCGGTTGCTGTGTGTTAAGTATGTTATGTTCATAGTTTAACTTTACCGTGGGTAAAACTTTGTTATGTTAGCTGTTATCCTAATAGATCGAGAGGTCAATAGATCGTTAGATCAATAGATCTATAGATCATGGATGGGATGGGGAGAGCGAGGTGGTCGGTTTGATTTACTGATTTACTGTTTTACTGCTTTAGTGTATGTAAAAATGTAATTTTTTTACGTTATAAACATAAAAAAGAATAAAATTTTTAGTAGAAACAAAAAGTTTTAAAGTAATAAAATTAAAAATTAAAAGTTTTTTTAGAAAACAAAAAGTTTTAAAAAATAAAATTAAAAATAAATAAAAGTTTTTTAAAACAAAAAGTTTTAAATAAATTTAAAATAAATAAAAGTTTTTTTTTCACAAAGATAAAAATAAAAATAAAATAAACAATCAGTGCAGTTCTGATTTATTAAATGAATATTTACTACATCAGCCTCGCCCATGTTCGTTCTGTATGCATTGTTAGTTACTTTACTGTTGTTAAGTATGGAACTTTGTTATTGTTAGCAGTTTATTCGAGCGTAAGGTATGTTAGGTATTGTCATTGTGCGTTATATTCTTAGTTCAGGCTATGATATGTTAGCTTTACTGATGTGAAAACTTTGTTACGTCACCATATATTCGTTGGTCAGTATGATAATTAGGTTAGGATATGGTAAACTTTTGTTAAATGTTACTATGTTAATGTAAAAATAACAGTGATATGTTAGGGATACGTTTGAAAAATGCGCGAATAGGGTACGCTCTGTATGCAATGTTAGCTACTTTATTGTTATTAAGTATGGAGCTTTGTTAATGTTAACTGTTTATTCGTGCTTAAGGCGTGTTAGGTTTGGGGGTGTACATTATATTCTTAGTTCAGGTTATATGTTAGCTTTATTGATGTGAAAACTTTGTTACGTTATCATATATTCATTGATCTGTATGATATTTAGGTTAGGTTAGGATAAATTTTTGTTAAATATTACTATGTTAATGTAAAAATATCCATGATATGTTAGAAAAAGTGTGAGTAGGTTACGTTCTGCGCTCAATGTTAGTTACTTTAACTGTTGTTAAGTATGGAACTTTGTTAAAGTTAGTTACGAACTTACAACCTTCATATTCGAGTTCTACGTCCTTATAAACATATATTTTGATACTAATATGGGACTACACGATTATTTATTAATTCAGCACTGCACCGGGGCCTGCACTGGCGCCAACACCGGTGCAGATATCAACTCCTGCTCTTCTGAGTCAGACTCCTTCTCCACTCTTTCCTTCCTTATTCATTCTTCATCTTTCTTCCTTCCTCATTCGGCGTCTGTTTTGCACTCTGTGCTTTTTTTCAGTTGGGACTCCCTCTGCGGGGGGTTCTAGACACCCTATACGGACTTATAACTATCATATTCGAGATCTACGGGCTCGATAACATATATAAGGACACCAATATTGTTGTTATACGAATGTTTATTAACTCGGCACCGCATCGGCTCCAGCACTGGTGCCGATGCCAACTCCTCAGATGACACCAACTCTTTCAAGAAACTCAACTCTGAATCCTCTTACCAAATTTCAGCCTTCAACGAACATGTCGATTTTTTAGATGGGGTGGGACCCCCTTCGGGGGGCCTACGGGGACGTAACCTCGTATACGACGAGGTTACGTCACCATCTAACCCCCTCCAAATTTTAACCCGATATGATAACTCTAACCTCTGTAGATATATATCGGAACCAGAGGCTGAGCCGGAGCCGGAGCCTAAAAATCGATTCCCTTCTAATATATATATATATATATATATATATATATATATATATATATATATATATATATATATATATATATATATATATATATATATATATATATATATATATATATATATATATATAGAGGGAGTCGGGAGTCAGAGTCGGAATGGGAGTGGAGTCGGAGTCGGAGTCGGAGTCGGAGTCGTAGCTGGAGTCAGAGTCATTGTCGGAGTCGGAATAGGAGTCAGAGCCGAAGCAGGAGTCGGATTATGTAAAAAACGATTCCTTTCAGAAATCGTTTTCGACTCAGAAACGATTCCCTTTGGGAATCGTTTCTTCGTAATAATAATAATAATAATAATAATAATAATAATAATAATAATAATAATAATAATAATAATAATAATAATAATAATAATAATAATAATAATAATAATAATAATATACGAACGGATGTTACACTCACGTTAGGCCTAATCTCACACGGAATTGGAAACGTCAAAAGGGTGTAACCCTCATATTTCGCCTTCACTCTCGGGGGCAGCTACCCTTTAGAATCAACCTAGCATTACCAAAACTCGGAAGTAAGTAGTTTAACACCTCAATAGCCCATATACAAAGTTTCATAACGATATCTCAAACCGTCTTCGAGAAATCGGTGTCCGCGCTGAGATGGCTACCTAACTACTGGCGTACTATCAAATCGTAGGCGCAAAGGCGCAACAATTTTTAAAAAGGCGGACTAATCATATGCGCACAGCCAATTCTCTTCGCCTATAGCTACGCCTATTAACAGGAACAAAGCATTTTTTTTTACACTTAAAAGTTAGAACTTAGAATCATGAGTAGTTTGACGCCAGTTTGACCGCTAGCACCCTTTTCGATAGGAAGGATTAGAGGTATCAGTGTGAAACTTGGAATATGTTCTATGTATGTATTAAGCTCGTTACATGCGAAATTTCGCGTTTCTAGGATGTATATAGGGGGTAGTCCCCTCTTAGAGCGTAGCCGCTACGCCCTTGCAGCTGCTTCCGAGCAAGCGAAGATTAGTCCTAATGGCAAGATCAAACACCTGACCGACAGACAGACTGAAGGTCTTGTCTGTTTGTATTATTATTATTATTATTATTATTATTATTATTATTATTATTATTATTATTATTATTATTATTATTATTATTATTATTATTATTATTATTATTATTATTATTATTATTATTATCATTATTATTACGTCGAAAATTCGAACCATGAAAGGGTTCGAATTTGAGTCGAGAACGACTCCCGCAAGGGAGTCGTTTTTTTTACATACAGCGCATCCTTCTACTACATCCTCCTTCAGCGCCTCCTGCTCCATCTCAGTACACGAATCTGCGTCCATCTCCGTTTAGCGTCTAACGTCGGTTCAGTCCTCGCTTTAGCCTTCAACGCCTGCTTCATCGCCTGCTTCAGCACCGATTCCAGTTCAGCCTCAGCGCCGGTTCCGGTTCCGATTCCGCCCCTCGCTTTTACCTTCAGCCCCTGCTTCTGCGTCGCCTTCATATCCGATTCCGAAACGAGCGCAAGCCTGCCTCTCTGACTCTGGCTCCGAATCCGCTTCAGCCAGCACGAACGACTCTGGTTCAGCCTCTGAAGTTTTTTCTTATACTTATTTTTATTATTATTATTGTTATTATGAAATGATTTTTATTCTCCGGCTCCGGCTCCGGCTCCGGCTCACCCTCTGGGTCCGCTATATATCTATAGAGGTTAGAGTTATCGTATCGGGCTAAAATTTGGAGGGGGATAGACGGTGACGTAACCTCGTCTACGACGAGGTTACGTCCCCCTGGGTCCCCCCAAAGGGACCCCCTAAAAAATCGACATGTTCGTAGAAGGTTGAAATTTGGTGAGAGGATTAAGAGTTGAATTTCTAGAAAGAATTGGTATTGGAATATGAGGAGTTGGGATCGGCACCGGTGCTGGAGCCGGTGCCGGTGCCGTGCTGAGTTAATAAACATTCGTATAACAACAATGTTGATGTACTTATATATGTTATCGAACCCGTAGATCTCGAATATAATGGTTATAAAACCGTATAGGGTGTCTAGGACCCCCATTGGGGGGTTCCGAACGAAAAAAAGAGCACAGAGTGCAAAACAGAGGTCGAAGGAGGAAGGAAGAAGGATGAAGGATGAATAAGGAAGGAAAGAATGGAGAAGGAGTCTGACTCAGAGGAGTAGGAGTTGACAGCCACACCGGTGCTGGCTCCGATGCGGTGCCAAGTTATTAAATATTTGTGTAATGATACAATATTGGTGTCTTTTATATATGTTATTAGGTCTGTAAATTTAAAAAAAAAGGTTTCAAAACCAAAAAAAAAAAAAAAAAAAAAAAGCTAAATAAATAAAAAATTATTCTTTTTATGTTTGTAACTTACAAATTTACGTTTTTACATACCCTAAAACAGTAAAGCAGTAAATCAGTAAATCAAACAGCCCTCCTCACCCCTTCCGTGATCTATTGATGTATCAATCACTATTTCTTTATTAAATTGTCACGTTTTACATACCCTAAAACAGTAAATCAGTAAATCAGTAAATCAAACTGCCCTCCTCCCCCATTCCGTGATCTATTGATCTATGATGTGAATACTGCAATTAGTTAGCAGTTCAATTTGCATAGATAAAATAACTCTTTGAGTGATTCTTCACTTACCAGGATTAGATCCCGGCCTGAACGGT
>JABUQX010000907.1:12500-81046 GCA_015478945.1 Trachelipus rathkii
GATTATCATAGCTGTTTATTAGTTTAATAACTATTATTAAGATTATTATAGCTCTTTATTTGTTTAAAAGAATTATCTTGCATAGAAGATGCAGAAATAACCCAAATAGTTTTTGCTATACATGTGGCAAAGTTGTGTTCACTGGGCAACAATCTAGCATTACACCATTTGTAAAGGCCCGCTATCAGGTCTGTTTTGGTCAAGTTAGGAGATCAAGATAAAGACTTTGCTCCTCACATATTCTGCCATTGAGAGAAGAGAACATGGGATGGAGGAGCTGGAAGAGTCTGGAATCTATGAGGGCCGAGCGTGGTAGAGGGGTTTTGTCCAGAACAGCTGACAAGCGTTCTACGCTTACAGGAGTCTGGTGAGAAAGCATTATTTGTATATATCTATGAATTTTAATATTTAATAGGTAAATTTTTTATAAAATTTAAAAATATTTCTAGTAATTATGACATATTTTGAAGAAATTAACAAAGATTTCTTGTCCTTTATTTTGATATTTCCAGAGGTAACTCCCTAAATATTTACCCAAATTTTTACTATATCACCCGCTGTTAGGAAGGAATTTCTTCACCTAAAAATACGCTAAGATTGCATTCTTTCATTGTTGTATGAAAAAACATGATTTAATATTAATTTTTGGCACCAGTGTTACCGGGAGCCTGGGAGTGGACTGCAGCGCACCCACAGCATCGAGTATGCCACCCTACGGTATTCATTAATTAAAAAAAAAAGTGTCATGGCATCTACATTCATTCTACAAACTTTGCGTACATACATCAAATTTAAACTGAAATAAATTGCCTAAGCTTACTCATTTTTATAAGCCTAGGTGTGAAGTCCAAAAAAATATATATCAATTTCTTTTTACTTTTTTGTTAATATTAATTAAATTATATTTGAAAATTCAGCATTTACTAATGTGTTTACCCTGAAATCACTGAAATTACATTACATTTTATATTGATCTTCGTTTCTGGAGTCAATCACCTATAAATAGCAATATATATATATATATATATATATATATATATATATATATATATATATATATATATATATATATATATATATATATATATGTAGAGGTGATTGTGGAGTCCATTTCAAATTCACACATTTATATTAGAAGTTAGGTTAGAACTTAGTGTGGTTGGTTTGGTTAAAGATACCATAATGGACACTTATTCCGTAACTCGGAATAAGAAGGATATTGTTATTAAAGGTTAACTGCATCCTAAGTAAATATATTTTTTTTAATGTTTATTCTTTACTCGTGGGTTTTATATGGTACTAAATCAATATTTCTATCTTTCAATAGTCATTCCCATGATTTCATAATTTATATTTTGATTCTAAAATTTATGACAAGTAGTTATAAAAGCTTGATGAAAGAATACTTACTAAAGTATCAATGATGTTCAAGTCCTTAAAACACTGATGTACTTACGAACATAGGAAACACCTACATATTAGGATCAAATTTCTCACAGGTTAGTGACACTGTTTTGAAATCCTAATTAACATCTAAACATGTAATACAGGAAAGTACTCACTTCATTCCCTTATTTACAGCTATAAAGGGGATTCTTTTCCTATGATTCTCAGTCTGAACCTAGAGCCAATACTGGAGTATATATTAAAGTATATTATATCTTATATGATCATCAGTGTCATTTTTATTTGTTATTTATTTATTAGACATTACTCAAAAAGTTGGCTCTAAAGAACATATACTATAAAATCTTATTATTTCCAGAACTCCTTGACAAGCAATTGATTGTTTAATGTTTTGAATTCTTTAATTGTCTTAGTTAATTTTTGTTCTAAACTGTCATTGTTAACTTAATAATTCTAATTCATGAAATATACTGTATGTGGATTTGCTTTCTAAAGCATTGAAGTATTTAATTGTATTGATGTTCTGAGAAGTACTGCACAAGTTGGATACTTCACCATTGCAGGTGGGAGTTTAATTAACTCATCTTATTAACTTCCATGAATCTTAACTTGATGTAATAATAATAATGTTGTCTCAACTGTGTCACCACTCCAGTAATAATTCTATAATATAAACAATATATTTACAGACTCTCATGCACTGTAGATATCTGAAATCTGTGAAGTCACAAACAGGATTATTGGGAAGAATAGCTCAAGCCCCTTGTAGAATTTTTATGAACATAAAAAAGGGTAAGGGATTAGGATGTTAAGTTGTTAAAGTAATTTTAAGTTATTTATATTGAAGATGAATAAATATTAATTCATTGAATCATTTTATTTGTTAGGGTTTTGATCTTGGGAATTTGATTCCTGCACATCAAAGTTTCGATCCTGGGAATTTGATTCCTGAACATCATCCTTGGTTTGGATCCTTGGATAGAATTCTGGACGTGTTTTTCGATCCTTTGAGTTTAATTCCTGAAACTTAACCTGTTCTTTGAATTCTGTCTTTCTACTTATATTGGGAATTGGAAACTTATTTAAATCATTTGTATAGTCATAGACATCTTTAAAAAGAAGAAATCTTATTATAAAAGATAAGTAGAACTTATTTAATTATACTTAAAAATATCCAAACTTCTACGACTTTCATGTTCGTTGGTTGGTTGTTCTTTAATTTAGCTGCGCAAACCAGTTTTAGTTTAATTCTCCGACGCTCAGTCGTTTAATGTATATACTTTGTTTTGCTCAAATTGCTTAATTGCTTATTCTTTATGTAATTTGTTTTGTTCAAATTGCTTAATTGCTTATTCTTTACATAATTTGTTTTGCTCAAATTGCTTAATTGCTTATTCGCTTATTTTATTAAACCTATACTACTTTCCTGATCTTTCTTTGAACCTTTTCATCTATCTGCAATACCTGGATTTATAAATTGATAAATAGTTGTCAGAGAGTTACTGAGTTACCATACAACTTAAATCGGCGTCACAGAGAATAACTCACCCCCAAGATTACGCGGTTGCCAGCGCTAATGCTTGGGTCCAGCGACACTACCTCCCGAGAGGAAAAGTCGCCTCTACCATCAGTTATCTGAAGAATAGAAACAAGAGCTACGCTACTTTCAAGCGAGACTACCAACTCAGATACTATTTATGACGCTTTGAAGGTATTTATCTAAGATAGTGAATTGAATTTTTATTTAAATTAAAAGTTATTTTTTCATTGTTCTCTCTTTTTCTTAAGACTCAATTTTCTGGGAAGTGACGCTTTTCTGTGGACGATTACTTCCCGCTACATAGTACCCATTTATTTTATTTGGCGCCCGAACAGGGACCTAAGTCTTTGGTTCAGGTGGCCGCGCTTTCGGGTGATTTTGTTCACTGCGTCTTCACAGCTTTCTTGCAATTATTCGTGATTTCTTATTGTATACTAAAACTCGGTTTTTTTCTCCGATCATGGAGAAGTTATATGTTATTTATTTTAGGTTAGTAATTATTGTTTTAGACATGGCTCATTCCCAGACCTCGGAATCGCAAAAATATTTGGAATTGGATTCAGAAGAGGATCCAAAGGTAAAAATGCCTACGGATGTAGATAATGCATCCGGAGCCCCAGCACGTAGTATGTATGATTTAGATTCCCGTCAATCACGACGATCGGAATCTGAAAACCTTATAAATGTTGAAAATGGAAGGGATATTATACAGGAGCTGTCCAAGGCACCTTCTGATTCCATACTACCTTCTACGTTGGTAAAAGATCTTATATCTAAATTTAAAAAAAATGTGAAAATTGTAGAGGAGCAGTTAGCTCATCAAGAACAAAAAGATAAGTTGATGTCAGACACTTCTCTGACTCAATTAGATCATCTTAGTAAACTTAATTTATCACAGCCTGACTTTATGCATGATGAAATAAAAGAACCACCATTAGGTTCATATAGGTATTCTGGTCGTCTTATACAACCAGAGGACATTAGAGACCCTCAGTCTCAAACAACTCAGTCAGGAACCTATAATGTTCCACTAGCTCAGTTTGTGGATACTTCAGTCAAAAGACCATTATCGGTAGAACCTCCCTTGGCTCAACAAGGAAGTGGGTATACCACCAATCTTAACCTTGGATCCCATAACTTAGCTCAACCTAACCTGGGCTATACTTATGGTGTCTTACCTCAGTCTGTTCAAAATAGGCCGTTGTTACAGCCTACTTTTCAGTCTCAGCCTCCAACTTTGTCTCAACCTAACCAGAGTTCTTCGAGATCAAATCTCCCAGATTTTCCATTATATACGGGTCAGCAGATTAAAAATCATTTAGATATACTTACTGAAGCAGTTGCCTTACTGACACAACTTCTCAAGAACAGTCAGCGCTTGAAAGTTGTAGACCCGGGTAAATACAAGTATGAGGCCGATCAAGACTTGATGATCTATTTGGGTGATTTTGAAGCATATTGTAGCTTGCATTACCCAAATGATCCTCGACAATGGTTGCGGTTTTTAGGTCGTCAATTAGAGGGCAGTTTCTTACAGTTATACCAACTATTAGTCAAGGATGATAGGAATTATTTCTCTGTCCGAGATGCCTTAATTCAATGGTACCAGGGTGAAGAAAAACGGAAAGAAGCATATCAACTTCAGAGGTACCATACAGTTCGTCGACATCATGGTGAGTATCAGAATGTTCGCACTCAGATTAGAACGACTAGCTCGCAGAGCTTACAAGGGGTTAGACATGCGTCAGCATGAATCTTTGTGTACTGCGTTTCTTTGCAGTTTACCCCCATATATTGAACGGAGTGTGCGAGAATACATCAAAATGCAGGAGATAGATGGCATTAGTAGAACGCCATGGGAAAAGATTGTCAACTACGCAGACTCATTGGATGAAACCAATACTACTTTCTATAATTCCATATCTCAGGCTCCTTCTGAGCCAATTGAAAAAGAACAGTTCCGATATCATAGGCGATCTGATAAAAAGAAGGATGATTTGAATGAGACTGTTGATTCTATAATTCAAATAGACACATTATATCCTAATTGGGAAGATACTTTGAAGGTTAGGGAAGATAAACGTCAGAAAAATAAGTCAATTCAAGATAAACGTCATTCTTCTGTTATATAGTCATAGCCCCACGAAAAAGCCATCAGGTAGTAGAAATTACCGGGACAATCAACGTAGCCCTCCACCAAAGCACGGTTCCACTCATACTCATACAAATAATTATCGTGGGGAGGATTTTGGTTCGGATAGTGATGTTGAGGATAGGAAGACCATGGTATGTGAATACTGTGAGAAATGTGGTCATCGAATGAGGGAGTGCTACAAATACCTAGGTATTTGTAGTTACTGTAAGAAGAAAGGACACATACGGGCAGAATGTCGCTCATACAATTCTGTTCCAGTGTCCCCGTCGAAGAATAGTAGGGTTAATTGTCCTTTTTGTCGAGGTCCACACCCTGGGATAAAATGCCCAAATAGGATATCTCCGAAAGAAATTAGACCCCGTCAGGGTCAAAAAGTTACATCCCCTCGGTTACCCAAAGTGTTTCTCAATAGTGCAGTGAAAAAGTTTCCTCCCAAAAACATGCAACAGAATCAACCACCACCGTCCCTTCAAAACAATGGGGGTAACAGTTCACTTGATTCCTGAAAATTTCTTAATCCTTGTGATGGGTGTCAAAAAACTCATTACGAGGGTTATTGTATGGGAATGGACGACTGTTCTACTAAACAGCCGTTAAACTACCAGTCTCCCTGGTATTGAGTCCGCCTGTGGAGAAAACATCTGTGACGGACTCAATTACAGACAGACACAGTGTGGTTGGTCATGATAAGCTCTTGGAAGTTACATCTTCAAAGGAAGAATCCGCAACCCAGCTGGATACTCCAGAATTACTGAAAAATCTAGTTCCTCATTTGTCACAGGAGTCACAGGAAGAGGATCCTCCTTTATTGGGTGGTCAAGTACAGATAAAACATAAAATTTCAATATCCTATCGATCCTTTGATCGTACCTGTTACTTTCAGTCCACACAGCTCAGGCTCTTTTATCTGTATGGTGGACAATGGAGCTGGAGTTAGCTTGATCAATGCCAAATTGGTTGGAAGAGATTTGAAAAATGCTACTTTGCGGCCGTCTGCTGATATAGGCATCAAATCTATTAGTGGTTTATCTCGAGATCACATAGTTACCGTAGAATCTTATGTTGAAACACCGATATACTTTCCTGATAGCGGTTTTGTTACCAAACCAATCATTTTTTTAGTACTCCCGATTGAAGATCTGGCAGAATGGATGATCTTGGGAGCCGCAGCCTTGAAGGATAATAATCTGCTTCCTGACTTAACTGACAGGGAATTGCTACGTAGGGTAGACAATGTGATGGAAACCGTAGCAAAGGATGTAAGCCTCAAAATGCCATTCTACAATTGTATAACTATAAATACAACTAGCATTCCTCCCTTTTCTTGTAAGTTGGTTAAGGTCAAGAGTGTTACGGAGGAGGTGGATCCATTGACATTAGTGGGCTTCCAGGGTAATTCAAAGCATGGTCTTGTCCCTATATCTGGAGTATTAAATTTATCTTCAAGTGATCAAGTAGCTGTCATGAATACTTCGGAAAATGCCAAATACATTAGGAAAAACTTTGTTATAGGACAATTCATGTCCCTTGTAGAAGAAGAAAACCTTTCAATTCCAGTTTGTGCTGTTAATCCTGTATCTTCCGAAAACACCAGCTGTATAGAAATTTGGACTCCTGAGAAAATACAAGAAGATTTTTATTTTTCGGAAATTCCCATAGAGTCATAGAGTCATAGACAATGTTCAAAAACAGAGTCTTATTGAAGTGTTACTGAAACACCAATCAGTGTTAAGTTTTGGGGACCATGATGTGGGCGCTGCAACTAACATCACCCATTCTATTGAGGTGGAGAGTCAACGTCCAGTGCGTCTCCCAGTTCGCCGGTTTCAGGGCCCACTGGCCCAAGAAATTGAAAAACAGTGTCGAGAGTTGCTGAAACAGGACATCATTCGTCCCAGTAAGTCTCCCTATTCAGCTCCAGTAGTTCCAGTCAGGAAACCAGATGGCAAATTACATCTCTGTATTGATTACCGGAAACTTAATGACGTCACAAAAACTGATTCGTTTCCATTACCGAACTTAACTGATATGATCTACAATATGTATGGGAATACGTATTTTACCACAATAGACTTAGTTCGAGGTTACTATCAAGTAGCCATGGAACCAGATAGTATAGAAAAAAACAGCTTTTTCTACGCCGTTTGCACAATACGAATATCTAAAGATGCCCTTCTGTGTTAAGAATGGTCCTGCCACTTTTCAACGTGGCATGATGCTGGCATTAAAGGGTTTACCATGGTCCGAAGTAATGGTGTACTTGGATGATATCATCATATTGAGTAAAACTGTAAAGGATCACTTAGTTACTTTAGATAAAGTGCTTTCAGCATTAGAAAAAAATGGGTATAAGTTAAAACCCAGCAAAACTTGCCTTTGTCGTACTGAGGTAGAGTTTCTGGGACATCATATTTTCCATAAAGGAATTTTGCCCCAGAAAAATGTGAAAAGAGCCTTGGAATTTCCAGTCCCGACCACCGTTAAACACCTACGTCAGTTCTTGGGTATGGTCAATTTCTATAGGAGACATATTCCAAACTGTTCTCAGATTAGCAAGCCATTGTCTTGTCAGACAGGCGGGAAGACTATCCAGTGGACCCCTGAATGCCAGACCGCATTCGATGAGTTAAAAAAGGCACTGGTAAATCCTTATTTATTGGGATTTCCGGACTATAGCCCTGATGTATCCCCGATGGAACTTCACGTCGATGCATCTGATCTAGGTGCTGGAGCTTGCTTGTCTCAAATACAAGATGGCGAGCGTAGACCCATTGCCTTCATATCCATGTCCTTCAATAATGCACAGAGAAATTATGGGGTAATTGATAAAGAGTTAACTGCTTTACGATGGGCCGTGAAATCATTAGGCCATTTCTTCGGGGTATCAAGTTCGTGATTTATACAGATCATATGCCTTTAATATACTTACAGAATATGAGCTTGATCGCCGGTAGGCTGGCTAGGACCATGGAAGAGCTAAATGAGTATGATTTTGGGATACGTCATATCTCTGCAATAAAAACGTAGTAGCGGATGCACTTTCTCGATCACCTGTTAATGAATTCATGGATCCAATTTCGGAAAATTCATCAATAGAATTTATTCCGGATGGATATTTTCCCATTGAAGTTTCGGGCGGAGGAGATTCTATGTATCGGTGTTTTTCTATCTTTTTATATGGAACTCCTGAGCGTCATCGTGAGCTCCGAAACTCTATAGTTGAAGAATTGAGAAAGCATCCACATAAATATCAGATACAAGGAAAGCAAATGCAGAAGAGGCTTAGATTGTTGTCCCTTCCTGGGCAAATGCCAATCCCAGAGGTTATAACCGCCTTCACGGAGCTGTTTAGGACCTCTGTTCAAGTATATTATTATACGAATCAACCTATAATTTACGGGAATAAATTCAATAAAGAGGACATTTGTTGTTTACAATGTTTGGGTGGGGTACATTACAATTACCTCATGCCTACCCTGCCCATTCTTTTCCCAGAAAACTGAAATGTAAATTTTATTTACTTAGGAAGTATCAAATAGTCCCATTTTCTTTCCTGGAGATGTTTCTATGCTTAACCTAAAATTGTTTTTTTTTAATAATCAGACTTTACATAAAAGTATGAAGTTCTCGATTCATAGAGAACGTAGACAATGTTTTTTTTTTTTAAATAGTTAAATGAACCTGGGTTGGGTGAAATCTGGGATTAACTAATGACCGAGTATGGTTAAACTGTATGCAAAGCAAAAGTTCAATACAAAAAGCATTAAAAATTAAGGTTAAAATCTGATGATTTCATGGTAATTCTCATTATTATTACTTATTTATTTATTTATTTGTTTTATGTACTAACCCTAACCTGGCGACTCTGTCATGATCAAAATTGTCTGAGAAACCAAGGTTAGAAATTCCTATTTTAGCTCAGCTATTGTTAACGGAAATCTTGGATGTCCACTTTCCTAGACTAGCGTTCCCATCAAAGAGGTTCTGCAGGCTAAAGAGGTCTTCGTTGAACTTCAACTATGGTATAAATAAGCATCATGTTTACATATGCTTATTTAATGACTCTCTAAAAATATTTGCACATATGCATGCATATATGTAAATATTGAGGAGAGTCTTTTAATTATTTCTTATACCACATCAAACATGGTATATACAGCAGCCTCTCAGGTTATTATAATATATCATGTATATTATATATATTATAATATATAGAGGTTGGGTTGAATCAATGTCTTATCTTAGGAATAACTTAGATAGGTCTTATTTAAAAATAAAAATGTCATGTAAAAAAAAAAAAAAATTTATATTCGTACATGTAAGTAATCATGATATTTATATTTGACAGGTACTGAGTGGGAGTGTCATTCTTAACTCTCTTGTGTTTGTTTGTCTTTTTATATTTCTTTTGGTGTTCATTGATTATATAAAGGCAATTTTCAATATGCCACTTCTTCTTGCTATCGGATCTTCGGAAATTTCATTATTTCGTTCAGAGAAAGTTCCTAAAACGGAGATATAATTTATACACTCGAGTTGATTACTTATCTGGAAGAACTTTGCCAATGTGTGAATCTAGTGTTGAGTCATTCATGACTCCTGATGTAGATTGTGTTATATTGTGGGGACTCACAACACGATGGTTTGCAAACCAGCAGAAATGACAAATTCCAAAGGTGAGAAGTTGAAGGTGTTCAAGCCAAACACAGAATTTAACATCAATGATATTCCAGCTATTATGGTGAAACTGACAGAGAAAGTCAAGAAAATAAGCCCCAGAGCCAGGGTTTATCTTATGATCCCTCCTATTTCTGATTTTTATACCTTTAATAGGGGGAGAGTTGTTGAGGCATGGGGTGAATCGTCCTCTGAATATGAAAATAATGATCCTGATCTAGGTCCTGTAAATTTAAGGGAGCATTCCATTTATAGTCTCCAGCAGTTCGAAAAATTGATAGCCAATCAGTATACATGGCCATTTAAGAACATATTAGTAGGTATAGAGATCTTGGATTTTCACTATAGGAAATTACATAGTGAAACAGATTTTAACGAGTTTCCTCATAGGCAATTTCTAAATCAAAAACGCTTAACTTTGAATTCTAATTTGTTGAAAGATGGTCTTCACCCACAAAAAGAGTTCTTGATTGCTTTGTTGGAGATATGTACAAGGAGTTTTTTCATTCAGAAATTTGCGACTCCTCCTAGTCATTCTATTAGTACTAGGTCAGATCCAAGACCGTATGCACAAACGGACCAAAATAGTAAAAGAGGAAAAAGTATCCAGAGCATTTCTAGACCCCGAAATTCTCATTCTCAGTCTTATCAGTCAACACCTACTACTTCAGTTAAGATAACACCAGCCCAAAGAAATATTATTTACCCAGAATATTCTCAACATGATTATCATGAGCAAGCTCATTGCTCTTATGTTTCTCCACCTGTTCCGTCATGGGCATCTTCGTATCCTCCGTTGACAGTTACTACAAATTATCCAGTGGCTTCGGTTTCTGTTCCTCCTCCATCCAGTTCGTATCTTTCGTACCTTACAACTTCTTCTGTAGAACTTGGTGCAACATCTCAGTCATCTATCTTAGATCCTAATCTTAAAAGGATGCAGCGCAAGATTAGCGCACAAGCAATGAGAGATATGAATTGGGCTGGTATGTCAAAAGAGCAGAGAGAATTGGCCATGGCACAATGGTTTGAAGTCATCAAAGAGGAAAATTATTGGATTGAGGACTCGACATCTTATATGTAAATTTTGTTCATCTGATGTTGGAAAATTGTAAATATTTGTAATTCTCTTATTGTTGTTATGGTATTCACTGGTTTGTGCATTCAAAAATTTGTTACTTTTATCACCCTCCAGCTATTGCTACCACCCTTTTCACTGGGTGAAATTTAAAGGGGGGGGGCTTAAATTTAATGGGGAGGGATATAAAGGGGAGTCTTTTCCTATGATTCTCAGTCTGAACCTAGAGCCAATACTGGAGTATATATTAAAGTATATTATATCTTATATGATCATCAGTGTCATTTTTATTTGTTATTTATTTATTAGACATTACTCAAAAAGTTGGCTCTAAAGAACATATACTATAAAATCTTATTATTTCCAGAACTCCTTGACAAGCAATTGATTGTTTAATGTTTTGAATTCTTTAATTGTCTTAGTTAATTTTTGTTCTAAACTGTCATTGTTAACTTAATTGTGGATTTGCTTTCTAAAGCATTGAAGTATTTAATTGTATTGATGTTCTGAGAAGTACTGCACAAGTTGGATACTTCACCATTGCAGGTGGGAGTTTAATTAACTCATCTTATTAACTTCCATGAATCTTAACTTGATGTAATAATAATAATGTTGTCTCAAATGTGTCACCACTCCAGTAATAATTCTATAATATAAACAATATATTTACAGACTCTCATGCACTGTAGATATCTGAAATCTGTCTGAAGTCACAAACAGGATTATTGGGAAGAATAGCTCAAGCCCCTTGTAGAATTTTTATGAACATAAAAAAGGGTAAGGGATTAGGATGTTAAGTTGTTAAAGTAATTTTAAGTTATTTATATTGAAGATGAATAAATATTAATTCATTGAATCATTTTATTTGTTAGGGTTTCGATCTTGGGAATTTGATTCCTGCACATCAAAGTTTCGATCCTGGGAATTTGATTCCTGAACATCATCCTTGGTTTGGATCCTTGGATAGAATTCTGGATGTGTCTTTCGAACCTTTGAGTTTAATTTCTGAAACTTAACCTGTTCTTTGAATTCTGTCTTTCTACTTATATTGGGAATTGGAAACTTATTTAAATCATTTGTATAGTCATAAACATCTTTAAAAAGAAGAAATCTTATTATAAAAGATAAGTAGAACTTATTTAATTATACTTAAAAAATATCCACACTTCTACGACTTTGATGTTCGTTGGTTGGTTGTTCTTTAATTTAGCTGCGCAAACCAGTTTTAGTTTAATTCTCCGACACTCAGTCGTTTAATGTATATACTTTGTTTTGCTCAAATTGCTTATTCTTTATGTAATTTGTTTTGTTCAAATTGCTTAATTGCTTATTCTTTACATAATTTGTTTTGCTCAAATTGCTTAATTGCTTATTCACTTATTTTATTAAACCTATACTACTTTCCTGATCTTTCTTTGAACCTTTTCATCTATCTGCAATACCTGGATTTATAAATTGATAAATAGTTGCGAGAGAGTTACTGAGTTACCGTACAACTTAAATTGGAGTCACAGAGAATAACTCACCACCAAGATTACGCGGTTGCCCGCGCTAATGCTTGGGTCCAGCAACACTACCTCCCGAGAGGAAAAGTCGCCTCTACCATCAGTTATCTGAAGAATAGAAACAAGAGCTACGCTACTTTCAAGAGAGACTACCAACTCAGATACTATTTATGACGCTTTGAAGGTATTTATCTAAGATAGTGAATTGGATTTTTATTTAAATTTTAAGTTATTTTTTCATTGTTCTCTCTTTTTCTTAAGACTCAATTTTCTGGGAAGTGACGCTTTTCTGTGGACGATCACTTCCCGCTACACAGCAATTACCCAAGATTCATCAACCCTTTGATTTCTTCTCGACTCTTAGTGAATAATTCTTAAACAAGACCCCTCACTGACGTCCTTATCGTTAGGGTAAGGTTCTTCTTTTAATAATATTTAAAATACTTACTTTAATTAATGGTCTAATATTCAAATGCCTTAAATAAATTCAATTCCTAAAACTATTTCCTGTAATCATCTTTACAGGGTCTTATTTTAGTCTTAATCATAGGTCTTCAGACAAGTCTTAATTTTTGGTTTTATCATTAGATCTTCATTATAGACCACGCAAGATCCAATCTCAATTTTCAGTCTTAAATTTTGGTCTTATCATTAGTCTTCATTATAGACTTCGCAAAATCCAGTCTTAAGTTTCAGCCATATTTTATCTTAAATTCTTGAAAGTCTGGGACAACTCCCCAGAAATCTTAATACTAAGTCACATTTGACTAAGTCACTCTTGACAATTATTAATATCAAACTAGTTACCAGTTGTGGGTTTCCAACCCCGTAACCATTTTACCCTGTCTCCATTGTAGGTGATTCCCAAATGTATACATTCTGTATCAGGAACACCCTCACTTATAAAGTATTTAATTATTTAGTTTAAGTAAATTTATAAAAGTAAGCAAGCATACTCCAAAATAGTACTGGAGTCTGATCTACTTCAATAAGCTATCCCCCTAGTCATCCTGAATAACTGATGAATGAAAACTAACTATCTCTTCTCCTTTTGTTGTATATATGGATAAATAAACTTATCTTTTTACTTCTCTTTCATTCTCCTCTCCTACCTCTAAAATCCTATTTTTCTACCAGTGATCTGTACATATCACAACCAAGGCAGCATTCAGGGCAAGCCCAGGGTCCCTCTTTTATCCTGCCGTTATCAAGAAAGCTTGAACGGCTCTACATAGGCTTCAGACTTTGGGCAAATGCAAAGAGGCCTTAATGATATTTCCCTCAGGTAGATACTAAATTTCTTTTTTCATTTTCTCACAATTCTTTAATATTTCGTAATAATTTTTCTATAATTATTAATTTCTCATTCTGGAGGTCAAGTGACCGTAATTATTCATGTCCTCGTCACTCGACCTCCACTACATAAATACAAGAAAATAAAAAGTGACGCCCGAACAGGGACCATGTGTCTTGTTCAGTGCTCTTGCCGCTGGATTGTGATTTTAGATCACTTCGCCACCCGTCGCCTCACCTCACAACACAGTATAATTAAAAGACATTATCCTTATAATTCTTCCATACTGTCTTAATATCCTTTATATCATATATCTGAACATTCTTCCTTAAGCTTGAATTAGTCTGAAAGGAATGTATTAAAGAGCTCCTTATTTTACATGACTTAAATTTTATATTAATGAAATTTACTGAAGTGAATTATTATTACTTTATTATAATAATCGAAAAACTGTAACTATCATAAAACTGTAACTTAATAAAGTTCCTTAAAAATCTTAACAAGATGGTTGAACAAAGCGATCCCCGTGGTGACTATAAAATTGTTGATCACTTAGATGCATCAACTGAGTTCGAGACTCCAGAGATCACTACCACTAATTTAATTGATTTTCCCATTCAGGGGAGAACTACTCTTTTAGATTCAGATAGGAATTTGCTCAACTTTAACCATAATTTTCAAAGACCTGCTGATAATGAACAGGCAATAGCTTTGGCTAGGTACCCAAAACGTATTGATTCCCAAATTGGTCTTCAACCATCACAACATTCACAGAATTTACATGGTCTTCAACCATCACATCAACCTTCAAACAATTTAATTACAGATTTGGAGGATTCTCATCATTCAAATCCTCCACACATGCAACATAAAACAAATTTGTAGCCATGTAACCCTAAACATAATCTGCCTTTTCAACGCAGACATGCACAGACCAAGGAACATTTTTATCCTACCAGACCTAATAATTCTTATTCTAGACAAAAACCAAACACAGATATGTATTCAGGTCCCATCATAAAACAAAAAATTGATATGATGGAGGAAGCCATCTTGCTCTCGAGTTCATTGCTCAAGAACTCCCAGAATCCTAAAGGGGTAGACCCTGGTACATACAAACTAGAAACTGGTAAAAATTTCTTAACTTATTTAGTGGATTTTGAGGCTTACTGTCAGCTTCATTATCCCACAACTTATCACAAATGGTTAAATTTACTCGGCAGACAACTTGACGGTCACTTCCTTAATGTCTATCGTCTTGTCACCAAGGACGATAGAGATTATTTCTCTGTTCAAGAGACCCTCATCCAATGGTATGAGGAAGAGGAGAGAAAAAGGAAAGAATCCCTATTACATACATTCCGCTCTGCCCGCCGTTACAAAAATGAGAGTATTCGTCTGTTTGCTTACAGATTAGAACGTTTGGCTAGCCGTGCTTATCATGGTCTAGACATGAGTGGACACGAATCTCTCCGAACTGCATTTTTATGTAGCCTTACTACAAATATAGAACAAGGTGTTAGAGAGTACATAAAAATGTATTAACTCAATAAAAATTGGCGTACTCCTTGGTCAGATATCGGGGGGTATGCTGAGTTCCTAGACACCCATAACAAAGATTTTTCAAATTTCCCATTCACATATCTCCAGAACACAGAACATTCAGTAAAGAAAACTACCAAAAACACTTATTACTCTTCTAAGGGTTCTACTCTTAATTCTTCTAAAAATTCACGTTCTTATAAGAACCTAACAGATCACAACTCTTCCTTAAACCCTTAAACAATCGCGGTGGTCGTCACCCTTTTCGCGATCATCCTCATCAAAATTCCCCATGTGGAAATAATCGAACTTTTACTCTTGAAAGACCTCACCTAGATTCTGTTGATCGTACGCCCCTTGTTTGTGTTTTTTGTAAGAAGATCGGTCATCAGATACGTGAATGCTACAAATATCTGAGGATTTGTAGCTACTGCAAAAAGAAAGGCCACATAATGGCTGACTGCAGAACACGTAAATCAATTCCAACATCTTTCCCACAGAAAGTTCGCAAGGCTGTTTGTCCCTTTTGCGGAGGTCCTCACCCGGGGATGAAGTGTCCTCAACACCCTCCATCTCGACAAACGCCAGACTCTCTAAACACTAATACTCATAAGTCTTCCATTGAACATACTCCTAATGGATATTACGGAAAATCTCCTCCAAAAATGGAACAAAGTGCACATCAACGGAACGAGTGTCCGTTGTCCCCTAGTCATTCTCATTCTCAGGATACTAATTCTAATTTGACTAACCATTGTTTACCTAATACTAAGTTACCTGACCCTTGTTTAACTAATGCTATTTTACCTAACCATTGTTTCCCTAATACTAAGTTACCTAACCCTTGTTTACCTAATACTAAGTTACCTAACCCTTGTTTACCTAATGCTAATTTACCTAACCTTTGTTTACCAAAACCATATAGTCCTTCTTTAAAAACGTTAAGTTCAACTGATGTGAGTCCACCTGTGGAGAAAAAGTCAAACACAGATTTCTTATCCCATTTTCCATTCATGAACATGGAAACATTCACTCACAATCCACAAACCAAAGAAACGTCTTCTTCCTTAATTTCTGACCCCAGAAACACTGAAATACACACAGCACTTCCTGTAACTGCAACTGAAACTCCTAAAGAATTACACAGTCATGTACGAACTGAAACTGTCAATTGTAAACATTACACCACAAATCAGTTAACAATATCCGTAGCTTTTGAACAAAATAGTCTTAAATTTGAAAAATGTATTGTTGACACTGGAGCCAGTATTAGCTTGGTTAGCTATGAAGCTATTCCCCAACAATTTAAACATCTTATAAAACCTTCTAAGGATATTGGAATAAACGCCATCAGCGGCTTAACACATGATCACCCGGTTTCTGTAGATTCATACATAGATATTCCATTACACTTCTTTGATAGTGATTTTTCAACTAACTCCATAAACTTCTTAATAATCCCCGGAGAAATGATGCTAGCCCCAGTGGTATTGGGAGCGGCAGCTCTTAAAGATAATCACTTACTCCCTGATCTAACCTTACAAAGATTGATTAGACAACTTGGCAACAAATTTGAGTGCATAATCAAAGATATGAGTCAGTCTTACACCAACCATGGTAGAAAAACTCCTTTAAGTACCTACCCCATAGCACAGATAACGTAAAAATTGCGTTGTACTCTTTATTTATTAAACACAAGCATTGCTGAAGTAAAGACAGTATTACTGAGTAACTGCTTCTAGCTCTAAGCTCATTTGCTCCTATTTACGGTATGTATATACATAGAAAGAAAATATATATAGTATCTCTATTCCTGCATTATATGGGCACCTTATATAGCCATACATATATTTTCCTCCGAAACCTTGACTCATGGTCATGGTTAATGAAGATGTTGCAAGGGAGTAGGAGGATGTTAGTTTCATATTTCAGAAGATGTCTCTAGAGGCCAATGCAGCAATCATCTGAAGATCTCGAAGCAACCGAAGACATCCGGTGTAATGTACAAAGTTATTACATAATTAATAATTATTATTATCATTCCTATATTGTTTGTACAATCACATCACCTTTATCTTATATTTATACAATAGATAAAGGGGATGAATAATAGCCGATGCCGATATCTGGATACTCTTAAGCAAAATAAAACATCCCCAATACGTCACAATTTACTTTTGGGGATCGCAATATTTAAAATATTTGGTTATAACCAAATCCATTCATATTATTGGTCTAATCTAAAGGATAACATGGACCATGAAAATTTCTAATTTTAAGTTAATAATGATTATGTATTAAAACAAATTGATAATGTTATTTATATTCTAATTATAAAATTATTATCTACAGATTATATTCTTCGATGAAAAATAATGTTAATAAATCTATTTATTACCAATTCCAGAATACTAATATATTTTTTTGTATTTCCCATCTCATTTCCCAAGAAGATTCGCTGCTTTCCTACTTCTTACTTTTCATACTTTACCTGTCATATCTTATTTCAATTAATTTGTATAGTTTGTAAGGCATAACTTACTAAAAGTAGAACCTACATATACTAATAATCATTCTAATGGTTGTAGTGGTGTTTAATGAATTTAGACACTTGCCTCCAAATATACCAAATCATCCTCTATCTCTACCACAGAAAACTAAGTTTATGCTCTGTCATTTGTTATGCCTTCGAAAGTAAGGTGGGGTTTTAGGCTTAGTGGGGAAGAGTGTAGAGGTGATTGTGGAGTCCATTCCAAATTCACACATTTGTATTAGAAGTTAGGTTAGAATTTAGTGTGGTTGGTTTGGTTAAAGATACCATAATGGACACTTATTCCGTAACCCGGAATAAGAAGGACATTGTTATTAAAGGTTAACTGCATCTTAAGTAAATATATTTTTTTCATGTTTATTCTTTACTCGTGGGTTTTATATGGTACTAAATCAATATTTCTATCTTTCAGTAGTCATCCACATTGATGACAGAGAGTGGTTGTGCATTGTCATTAGGAGATAATGACAATGCATTGTCACTAGCTGCAGTTGTTATGTTTTTCTTATTTTTTAGATGACTACCCATAATATTGTCATGAGCCATGATCATCAAATTTTTTCTTAACTCTCTCGATACCACTACTTGCTTCTTTTTTACACAAATCCTTAGACGTTATACAGTCTGGAAATGTTACCATTTCTAATCCCGGCTGTAATACTTTATATTATTTATTATATGTCTTCAATTATTGAAAACCCTTATAACATTTATAGATCCTATACCAGTATTTCTTCTTTCTAGTACATCTTGTTATGATTATATGTATAATTTAATAATATAATTTAATGTTGAACACAGAACCAGGAGCACGATGATGATAAAATAATAATGTGCTAAAAAATTTATATACAAAAAGAAGTGATAATCCTTTCTAGCTGTCCTCAAAGGTCAGTGCTACAAATTTAGTTTTATTTATATTAATTAATAACTGTAAAGATTTGTAGTAAGTGTACAGGATAGTAAAACTGACTCTTATTTACAGTTTACATCTTGTTGCTGCTGGAAGGCCGTTGACATCATTAGTCCCCATTAAGAAACCCCTCTTGGATATATCAGTTATGTTTCCTAGTAGAATGGATATATGTGACTTCATTTAACTGTCATATGTAAATATAAATTATGGTCCACATACCAATTGTTGTTTATATTTGACAGGGTTTTATTTGTGGGCTCATCTTCTGTTTTGGGGATTCATTCCTAAATCGATTTCTGTTCCAGGGATTCAATCCTGAATCCGTCCTTAAGCTGATACTCTTGAGTGAGATTCCTTAGTGAATCTTTTCTCGGTGCTATTTTGAAATTGGAATTCATCCTGAATCTTTCTTCTTGGAGTTGTTTCGGAGTTGTGGTTCGTTGAATCCTTCTCCCTGCCAATTCTAAAGTTGGGGTTCGGCCTGATTCTTTCCTCCTTAATAGTACTTCAGCATAGTTGTGATTCTCCTGAATCATACTCACCACTTGGAACCATTCTCCAGTCAAATTCAGTTAAGTCATCATTTATTCACAATTGTTGAGTCTGGATTTCTTATTCCCTTGATTTTTATGCATGAGCAATATTTGGAAGCGTTCGGTTTCCACTCTCGTATCTGGTCTTAGAGCTGTCTGTTTGGGGCTTTTTTTTTTTTTTTTTTCTTGTACATATTTTACACATTGAACCTTTACTGCTCTCCAAGTGTATTAATGATTCTATTTAGTCATTAATCTTTCTTATTTATATTGTGGGGGTAGGAACTGTTGTCTATTAACTTTTGGTCAGGACCTCCCACCATAATTATTCGAGCGATTTAGTTAAAGATAAACTTTTTATGGAGTGTCACTATCCTTAAAATATTCTTTATTGAATATTATTAATCTTAATCTTCAGACCTCTATCGGGTTAACTTTCGAGAAAGCTCCGGGAAACGACTAAATAAATTCTACCTTTTAAAATCTTAGCTTAGTATCAACATTGGTAATGTTATCACCGTCCTACAATCCTCTCGGAATAGTCATTCAAGAGTCAGCAGGCGTACAGAGTCTGAATACTACTTCCTCTGTTACGGAGAAAATCTAATCTGCTCCGTTACCTCTGATGGTGTGAGGTGGTTGCTGTGCTGACTAGACATTCAAACCACTATCTTTGAACATCACAAACCTAACATTGACGTAATCATCTATAAATCGACATTCGTAATCTTAAAAAATTCTTCGAACTTATCTACAAGAAAGAGCGGAGAGAGGTACCTCACCGTCGGGTACACTTGTTGATCCCAGCGTACTTCCTCTCCGCCACATAAATAAATTAAGTGGCGACCGAACAGGGACTCTGTTTGAGTTCCTGCGCTTGCTTGCACTAGGATTGTGACTCCGCGCTCACATCGTCATATTTATTTTTGGAAAATCATCGATCTCTTCAGTTCTTTTCAAAGAAATATTTTCTTTTTTGTACTTACATTGGACAGATCGAGAGTTAGTAGTAATAACCTCCCATACTTTGAAATTCTTTCTTTTGGAACTTACAAAAGAAAATGTCAGAAAACCTCAACAAAAAGACTTGGATTACGAGCGATAAATGCTGATAGCCAAGAAACTGTGGACTTTGATCCCTCTCTTGCAGCTGTCGCATTAGATCCACGTGTAGAACAACGTCTCCTTGATGATCGTAATAAAAATATGTAGGAATGAATGTAGGAATGAATGTGGAAAATAAAGACAGGGTAGAAGTGGTCAACTCTGACATACCCTCTGATTTTTAGGTTATAGCTCCAAATCTGACAAAACCTTTCACTGAGCCTGAGATGATACTGTATTTTAACTAACTCCATAAAACAGCGTGTTAAGTGAAATGCGATTGTCAAGTAAACGGATACAGTCGGGTGAGGGTGAACACAGAACGCTCCGATTGATCAAGGTCAGCGTATTCCACCTTAAATTCGATTCCCCATTATGTGCATATGCCTAAAAATACCACTTCTTTCATTGATCGTGATTATACTACCTTCCGTAGTTTCCAAATTCTCAACCACGATCAATACCTTTTCTACATAATCCACCGAGATAGATGCTAAAATCCTTAGAAATTCAAATGTATTTCTAATCCTAACCTTATTCCTAATTCTAATCTTATCCTAATCCTAATCTTATTCTAATCCTAATCTTATGCCTTATTCATAATTTTCTCCTAAAACCTCAAACTTCATATCCTAAATCCCATATCTGCGTCATGATTCTATTACCCCCAGTTAAATCACTTCACCCCACCTAAGTCTCTCTTTATAACTCCCGATAGGGGCAGAGACAATAGAGATTTCTCTATCCCCTATCCGAGAGATGAGGCTGACTTTCTGGTAAGTATAATAAAATTACTACAGGCCTCAAACGAGAACCAAATTCCCTTAAATCAGATATCCCGGGAGCACCAATGTTTTCGGACTGATCTCAGTCGCATTTCTGGTTATATTCCACAGAGGATATTCCCAAACGACTGCCTAGCGTCGTATTCTGACACGAGAACCTTCAATGTATTCAGTACCAACACATGAAAAAGCAAGACCTGACATGCTGGAGGAAGCATTGTGCTTCTTACTCAGTTACTCAAGAACTCTCAGAAGCTTAAGGCATGGATCCTGGGAAAGTTCAATACGAATCGAAACAAGATCTCTTAGTCTACCTGGCTGAATTTGAGGCTTATTGTAGTTTACACTACCCTAATGCCCATCACCAATGGTTAAGACTGCTTGGCCGACAGCTAGAAGGCAAATTTTTGAATATATACCGAGAATCATCAAAGACAACCGGGAATACTTCTCTGTACGGGAAAATCTTGTGTGTTGGTACCGTGATGAGGAACGAAAGAAAAAAGAATACAAGATCCAGACAGAAGATTCATGCCGCTCACCGAACCCTAATGATAGCATTCAAAAAGTTTGCACTTCGGTTAGAGCGCCTAGCTAGTCAGGCATATCCGGGATACGATATGAGAGATCATTGATCCTTAGAATAGCTTCTCTGTAGATACCTCCATATATTGATAACATTCGTCCGTCAAATATTTAAAATGAGGAGTTTGACGGTATAGTAAGCGCTTCCTGCGGAAAATATAGTGAATTTGCGACTCTTTAGATAGCGAGAATATTCGCTTTTCCGAATTCATTCCCAAAACAATCCACTTGAGACGACAATTCACTTATGCCCAACAAGACCGCGATGAAAGGACCTAGACGAACTTTGGAATCCGCTTATCCGGAAAATCTTGCACCCCGGATGGACTGAGGTTTTACATCAAAACGTCGAACAACGAAAACCTAAACCAACAATAATCATCCGGCCGGCTCCAAGAGAAAAATATTAGATTGTGCAAGAACAAAATAATGGTAGTCGATACTATCGTGACTCCACCAATAGTTACAAAAACCATGATAATAAAGTTCGTCCTGACCATAATTCAAATTCTCGTCCTAAGCATGATGAAAGGAGAAAGGTTTTGTTAACTACTGTGAAAAAACAGGTCACACATGGAGAGTGTTTACAAAATATCTGGGAGTATTTGACAGTATTGCCCAAAAAGAAAGGTCACAGTCAGGCGCCAATTGTCGTATCTAGGAAGTCTCCTGCCTTTTCTCTCCGAATATTAGAAAAAAGTAGTCTGTCCGCTTCTGCGGTGGTCCTCACCGCTGATATTGTCACTTAGCTGCGTGCCGTGGCCCGAGTCCATAATCGTGACCACAGCCTTCTTCCCTAGAACTGTTCCCTTTGAAAAAGTAGATTCCCCCGGTCGTATTCTTCAAATCAATCGACAATCACAGGCCTCCATCGTCCAACCAAGTGGAACCATCCCTACGCAAGTAAAAATTTAAACCCTGCGTCATATGATGAATGTGCGGTATGATCCCTTTAAAACTCCTGCGTCTCCCCGACTTGAGTCTTCTGGGAGATAACCCTTTAATCGACTCAGTCAATGATGATGGAGTCAAGAAAATTTTAAAAACCTCTAAACTTTTTCCCGAGAAATCTTCTGAACGACCTCCCTTAAAAATACCTAAAACCCTTAGAAAATCCCTTACGACGATGGTAGTCCATTGTACTCTTCAAGGAAGACCCTCTGATTGTTTCAGTCGCTTGGTTCCCAACAGCTCTGGTTTCTTACGGTTGTATGGTTAGAGCAGTGGGGCTGGAATTAGTTACGTAATTTTACGCACTCGAAATCACTGTATGGCGTTACATGATGAACTTGCGCCCTTTACGGCCTCTGTAGATATAAAAGTTATTGCCATCAGTGGTCTGGTCCGAGAAACATTCAGTACCTATTGACTTCTACACTGAATGTAACTTGCACTTCCCTGACAGTGATTATGTATCAAAACCCGTCATTTTGTTGGTAGTTTCCCAGGAATTTATGCCTGCTCCGCTATTTTAGGGCTGTCGCTTTGATAAAGATGAATAATGACCTTCTCCCGACTTAACTACGCGGAATTCAGTACATAGGATCTAATGGAATGTACTTCAGGAATCTGTTAGCTAAGGATGAGATCATAAACATCTCCCTTTTATAAATGCGTCGACGTTAAATTTCCATAAATGTTCCCGTTTTCCTGTCAGATGGTGGATGTAATTTGTCCTTCATCTGAAATCTCTGCCTTGGTACAGGTTTTCAATCAGAGCCAATGGGATCCGTTGTACCAATTCCTGGTGTATTGCATTTTGCAGATTCGTGTAGAATCCTCTATTTAATCCTTCTCGATACACCCATTATGTTAGGAAGGGATACTGTAGTAGGTAGCTGTGTTCTTGGAAGGAAGAAGATATTTCTTCAAATTAATACTAGGCCAGTAGAGGCGAATTCAGAAACAACTTTAAAGCAGACGTTTGGTCCCCCACTAAGTTGGAGGAGGAGTTTTGCATTGCGGATATTCCTATCTCTGACCTCGAAAAGAAACGATTAATCGCAGTGTTATTAAAACATAAATCGGCTCTCAGTTTCGGTGACCACGACGTTGGAGTGGCTACTAATATCACACACAATATCGAGGTAGAAACTGGTCAACCTGTGAGATTACCAGTACGTCGTTTCCAGGGTCCCTTGGCTCAAGAAATAGAAAAACAATGTCATGAACTGTTGGAGCAGGATATTATTAGACCTAGTAAATCCCCTTATTCGGCTCCTGTGGTTCCTGTCCGAAAACCTGACGGTAAGTTGCGTTTATGTATAGACTACCAGAAATTAAATAGTGTTACTAAGACATTCCTTCCCCTTACCTAACCTAATAGATATGATTTATAATATGTATGGTAATAAATATTTTACAACCATTGATCTGGTCCGTGGTTATTATCAGGTGCCATGGAACCCGAAAGTGTTGAAAAAACTGCTTTTTCCACTCCATTTGCCCAGTATGAGTATTTAAGAATGCCCTTTGGTGTAAAAAAATGGTCCAGCAACATTTCAACGTGGAATGATGCTGGCGTTAGAGGAATTACCATGGTCCAAGGTTATGATATACTTAGATGATATTATCCTCAGTCAAAACATAGAGGATCATCTAGCTACCTTGGATCGTGTCCTTGCTGCATTAGAGAAAAATGGGTATAAACTTAAACCCAGTAAACCAGGCTTTGCCGTACTGAGGTGGAGTTCTTGGGTCACCAAATCTCATGTATATAGCTTCCCCTTCCAGAAAAAATCTCAAAGGGCGTTAGAATTTCCCGTCCCGACTTCGGTAAAACAATTACGCCAGTTCTGGGAATGGTAAATTTTTATAGGCGACATATTCCAACTGTTCTCAAATCAGTAAGCCTTTATTCATGCCAGACTGGTTGGAGATCCATAAATGGACGCCGGAGTTCAGCAGCCTTTGATCAACAAAGAGCCTAGTAAATCCCAACATTGTTAGGATCTCCCATAAAGTCCAGAGGTTCCCCATGGAGCTACATGTAGATGCTTCCGACCTCGGGGCTGGTGCTTGCCTTTCTCAAATCCAAGACGGAGAACGCAAACCAATTGCTTTTATTTCTATGACCTTCAATGGGCTCAGAGAAATTATGGAGTGATTGATAAAGAACTGACTGCTTTGCGTTGGGCTGTCAAATCCCTTAGACCTTTCATCCGTGGTATAAAATTCATTATATATACCGACCATATGCCACTCATCTATTTACAAAATATGAGTCTGGTTGATGGGAGGTTGCTAGAACTATGGAAGAACTCTATGAATATGACTTTGACCATTTACGTCAAGATCGGCCCTAAAAATATTAGTTCCGATGCTCTCTCCCATCTCCCCGTATAATGATAATATAGAAGAACCCGCCGAAAATCCTTCTTTGGATTCATTCCTCCTGTTTCTTCGGATAGAAATCAGCAAGAGGTGCAGAACTCGTGTATATAAATGTTTTTCTCTCTTCTTATATGGATCGGTAGATAGACTTTTAGAGGTAAGAGATGTTCTTATAGATCGAAGTTACAAAAGCATCCTGTAAAAAGTATAAACTTCAAGGTCAGTTGGTTCAAAAAAGACTCCGACTATTAAAACTTCCGGGTCAATTGCCAATACCAGAAGTTATCACTGCTTTTACGGATGTCTTTAAAGTTAACATTCACATATATTATGCCCATAATAAACCTTTAATATATGGAAAATAACGTGGGTGGTGGTGAACCCTGTTATTTAAAATGTTTAGCCGGGGGTTCACTATAACTATCTGCTAGTAACTCTAGTAGTGAATAAACTTCATGTCGACTCCATTGGAGTATGTAATAATTTGAAGAAAGACCAGTCTTATATAGACGTCGCCTCGGGGTTATAAAATGACACACTTGTGTCCTGATACGAAGTAAATAGCCTGAGAATAAGTTGGCTTTGCTCATTGTTTAGAAAAAATGAAACTTCTGTCTTCCCCTTTACTGACTGGACGTAAATTTAAATTAACTGGCCAATCAAACTTATCAGTACATAGTTGAAAAGTTACCTGAAAAAAAAAAACTCTTATTCCTATCTTCCTTAATCTCTTAAGTAAAACTTCTTCTGAACTATTGTTCTATAAACATCTTCATCTATCGAAGCTGTTTGAAAAATGTATGTTTCTAGTGTGCCTTGATCGTCAAACACTTTAACTAAGGTGACGAAAAAAAACCCTCCTGGTGTACATGATTCTGGTATAGTTGATCTTTGTGTGTCTGGATTCTTCGTGTATGCTTGCAGACTAAAAATTAAAACTATAAACTAAAAATCAAAAAAGTCTTGTGTAATAGAATTCCTCACGTTATTTAACCAAAAATGGTTAAATACGTATAAAGTATAAATATATACTGTCTAGTATATATTTATCAAACAAAATGCATATACTTATTATGTATAGAGTCATCGAAAACCGCCTACCTCACAAACTAATATTAATATATATATATTGACTGTATATAATATGTACTATTGTACATATATATATATAATACCAGTTCCTCGGTTCCAACGAACCTGTCATGTTTCATGACAGGTTGTGGGCCGGAGGAGCTTTAAAACCTATTTTACAGATTTGTCCCGGTTCCTGAAGGAGATAATCCGAAGTTCTATGATCAATCTATAACTTGGATGAGTAAGACTCTCTCTCTTCAAATTAAATGGACCAAATGGGTGATCAATAAAGATAACAAGAAAATAGAAAGAATCAGGAAAAGACTTCCTAGTTGTTTCTATTTTCGAAATAGAAAATATAATAATGAAAAAAAATTTCATTATTATTGAGGGGTAGTGTGTTTTCGATGAACAACCATGAACTTTCCAAGCAATTATTTTCGAGCAAACTAAGTTTAAGAACAAATTTTTAAATTGATATAATAAATGTTTTTTTTTAATTAACTCTTCCATTTTCAATAATTAATTTGTACTTCTTATTTCCCAAATCAATAAGTGCAGTTGAGAAATGGAGAAGGTGAAAATGACGTTTACTCTACGTCATTTTTTTGCTTCCAGACTGTTATATTAGTAAAAAGTAATAATCTTAACTAGATAATATGCTCATTGTTTTTTTTATAATTGGAATCCTTCCATGATCCCAATAACTGCCGGAATTTGATGTTTTTTCATGATTGGCCTACATAAGAAAACATCTAGAAACATTTCTGCGGTTTCCCGAGTAAAGACGGATTATTACAAGTATTCATCAATGCCATTACAGTATCCATCATGCCATCGTTAATGGCCGAGAGATCTTCGGAAATACAATAAAGACTGTACTGTGTCAGGCCGCACCATATCGTGTTGCGTACCTGTGTTAAATCACTTACAACATCGACTTGAAAAAAAAATTACTGAGGCTGCTGGAAAGTGAATTGCCCAATTCCAAGTACTACTCAGTCCCTTTTTGGGCAAGATATGTATTGTCTAACAACCAAGAACACTTAGTCAGATGGACACCAGTAGGCAACAACGATGAAGATCCTGTGTTATCAGGCGAAAAGATGAGCGGAAACTGTTCCCGTACAGTTGAAATGTAAAATCAGGATCTCTTTATAGAAGAAAAACTAATGGACGATATTTAAATACCGTCAAGAAGCCGACATAATCGGATGGTGATGAACAGCATGTTAAGGGGAAGTAGCCCTATTGCACCCCTCATATCTATCATATTAACAGGAAACCTTTTACTTGATTCTTCTTGTTGTTGGATCCGTTTATTCAGGAACCCTTTTACTTGATTTTTCTTGGTTGTTGGATAATATCAACCTTAAGATTCCCCTAAAAATAAAATGTGAAAATTTATCTGAAAATTAAAATATTTAGGGTATATAATATGTTAAAAAAATATACATATATAATAATATTTCATAGCTTAGTAGAAAGAGTCCTGAGTATCCTTCCTCGCACGCTGTTTTCTATGCTCTTTGCCTCTCTTCACTCCCGTCTTTCTTCGAACGACATGGAAAATTGAGGGAGGGTTTAGATTAGTGGGAGATACTAGGATGATATGATCATGTATCCATGGTTTCAATTGCAATTCGCTATTTATTCTGCGTGTTGTTTATTCTCGGAAAATTTTTTATATACAGTGCGGAAATGTTACCATTTCTAATCCAGGCTGAATACTTTATATTATTTATTATATGTCTTCAATTATTGAAAAACCCTTATAACATTATAGATACCATACCAGTATTTCTTCTTTCTTCTACATCTTTTATATTATAGTATCCACATGATTGTAAATGGGACTGTATAATAAGAACATAGCACCAGGAGCAAATTATGATAAAAAATATAATATTGCTAAAAATTTATATACAAAAGAAGTTGATAAGCCTTCTAGCTAGAGTCGAGTAGTTCAGTGATTATTTGTTTGATTTTATTGCAATTAGTCTGTGAAATTGTAGATGTAACAGATTGTATTATAACCATTTCTAAATTTACTATCTTGTTGCTTCGAAGCTTGACATCATTAGTCCCCATTTAAAAAACCCCTCTTGGATATATCAGGGTATGTTTCTTAGTAGAATGGATATATGTGACTTCATTTAACTGTCAAATATGTAAATATTAAAAATTATGGTCAATTACCAATTGTTGTTTATATTATGAACAGGTTTTATGTGTCATCTTCTGTTTGGGATTCATTCCTAATCCGATTCTGTCCAGGAGTTCAATCCTGAATCCGCTCCTTTAAGCTAATACTCTTGAGTGAGATTCCTTAGTGAATCTTTTCTCTGTGCTATTTTGAAGTGGAATTCATGCTAAATCTTTCTTCTTGGAGTTGTTTCGGATGTGGTTCAGCTGGATCCTTCTCCCTGCCCATCTAATGTTGGGTCGGCCGTTGTTCTTTCCTCCTTAGCATGCATCACTTCGATAGGTGTTATAGTAAGGATATCACGTGAATATCATTGTCATTTAAATTCATGTAAGTCATTCATTTCCAATAATATTCTCATTACTACTTGCATGATTTTTATGCATGAGCAATATTGGGAGCGTTCGGTTTCCACTCTTGTATCTGGTCCTAGAGCTGTCTGTGCTCTTGTAAACATATTTTACACATTGGAACCTTTAACTTGCTCTCCAAGGTGTATTAACTACTATTAGCGATAATTCTTTTTATTTATATATTGTTGGGGTGGACTGTGTACTATTAACTTTTGTCAGACCTCCCACCATATCATATTCTGAGCGATTTAGTAAGATAAAACTTTTTTATGGAGTGTCACATCCTCATATTGATTCTTTTTTTGCCAATACTATTTATACCATCTTTTTACTCTAGTAGAAAGCTCCGGAAAAGAAGCTAAAGTAAATTCGTACATCTAAATCTTAGGCTAGTATCAACATTTGTATATGTTATCAAACCGCACAAATCCTCCTGAATAGTCATTTCAAGCAGCCAGCCTACGGAGCCTGAAGACTAACTTTCCTCCGCTTACGGAGAAAAATCTAAATCGCCTCCGTATTACCTCTTATGGTGAGAGTGGTTGCATGTTGCGACTAGACATCTCAAACCACTATCTTGAACATCACAACCTAACATTGACGTAATCATCTATAAATCGACATCGTAATCTTTAAAAAATTCTTCAACTTATCTACAAGAAAGAGCGGAGAGAGGTACCTCACCGTCGGGTACACTTGTTGATCCCAGCGTACTTCCTCTCCGCCACATATAGTATTGTATAACATTATTTTTTGATATATAAGAGAGAGATAATACCAGCTTGATTTCATTGATATCACATCAAATAATTCAAACAAGGGAGAATCATCTATTGAATCAGACCCACGGGAGTTCAGATTAAGGGTGCCTAAATATAAATATAAATAATCAATCAACATATTAAATCCTTCGTCTAACATACAACCTAGTATCATTCCAACATATCTATATCTGTGCTATCCTTCTTTCTACTTTATTACATTTCATCATATGCATGGCACGGTATCCTCATTATAAATCATCTAATTAGTCCAGTCAGCGAGGATAATAAAGAGGTAAGAGTTATTCATTATTCTCATATTCAATATTTAATATAGTATATAATAATTATAATAATTGATAAATAATAAAATAAACTACCTATAATATAGCATAATTAATAAAAGGTAAAAATAGATAGGATTAACTGATCAAATAAGAGCTCATTGTGCCCGACTCTGCTAAGTTCATTTATCCAATCCAATAAAGGTCTGTAAATATAAGAAATATGGGAAACGAAGATACTGATGAAAAGGGAATAGAAGTGACAATGATTGGTAAGTGTCCTGTGTTTTCAGGGTTAGAAAGGGAATATGAAAGATGGAGACGAAGAGTGAGTGACTGGGTTGAATTGAATGGGAATTTAAAACAGAAGGGACTAATAATAAGATTGCATCTAGAAGGGGAGGCTGAAGAGTTAACTAAGAATCTGAGTACGAAAGAACTAACAAGGGAGAAAGGAGTGGATTTGATATTGGAAGCGCTTGATAGTAGATACAAGATTGATAAAAGAGTTGAATGATTTAACAGTGTATTAGACATAATAAAGATTGGTAGAGGAGAGAAAGAAAGTGTTAAAGAGTACGTAATAAGATATGCAAAAGTGATGAGTGAGGCAACATGTTTAGGGATGAGTGAGTGGGGATCAGATGTAAAGGGGGCTCATTTGTTATACACAGCAAATTTGAAAACATGGCAAGAGCAGATTATAATAGGAGGGTGTGGAGAAGGAGAACTGGATTATGAAAATATCAAAAAGCAAATGTTACGTATATTTGAAGAGAGAAAGGGTGAGCATGAGAAAACAGAAAATAAGAAGGATGAGAAGGTGAAGGAACATATGTGGTTAGATAGGGGACGACAAGAAGTGAATCAAAGTACAGGAGCCATATACAAGAGGGTAAGAGAAGAAACACAATGTTGTTATAAATGTGGCGGTAGAGGACATATGAGTTGGCAATGTCAGAAAAAAGGTGAATTGCGATGTTTCAATTGTTTCCAGGATGGTCATTTAGCGAAAGAGTGTCAGGAACAAATATAATGTTTGAAATGTGGAAGAAAAGGCCATGAGGCCAAGAAGTGCCAAACACGAGATGAAAATATTAAGAAATGTATGTACTGTCGCAAGTGGGGACATGAGGAAGACAAATGTTGGTGGAAGAAAAGGGGGTCTGACAGGCAAATGAAAGGTGAACAGAGTAATGTATATTTGAGTATGAGACATAATACTGCAGATGAAAGAGAGAGTGAAGGGATGAAAGAGGCTATATTAGACACTGGAAGTAACAGCACAGTGATTGGAAGAGAATGACTGGAGGAAATATTAAGAAATCTAAACAAAAATGAAATAAAGAGGATAAGAGAGAGTGAAAAACAGAATAGAAGACATATAGTTTTGGGGGTTCTGATTATAAAGGGGAAAAAAGACTACAAATACCTGTAGATCTTACGGGAAAAGGGGGGGAAACATCATTTACATAATGACAGATTATATTAACGATTTAAATGATAAAGATATACCATGGTTGATAGGGAGAAAAACTTTACAGAACTTGGGGGCAATAATGGATATCAGTAATAACAATATTATTTTAAGGAACATAGGGGTACAAGTAAAGGGGAGGGTAGATGATGGTGGTCATGTAAGATTACCATTGGTTAAACGAAGATATAGTGCGTGGTTTGGGGGGGACAAATGGTGGATAGGTAACAATGAAAAACAAAACGAAGACAAATTACTTAAAATACATAAACAATTTGCATACTGCAGCAAGGACAACCTAATTAAAATATTGGATAAGACATACGGGGGGATAATGCATATGAGGAAAATAGAAGAAGATTACAAGGGATAATAGAAAAAGTAATAGATAATTGTCATTCATGTAAAATATTCAAACCCACACCTAGTAGACCTGTGGTGGGTTTGGATAGAGCACATCGTTTCAATGAATTAATATCTATAGATATGGGTGAATTAGAAGGAAAATTTTTTTTGGTAATGATAGATGAGCTGACTGGTTTTGTGCAAGCAACATGGACAGAAGGAAAACGACCGGCAGAGATAGGTAGGTAAAATAATAGGACAGTGGATATGTTTTTGGAGCTCCATAAAAATCTCTCGACAAGGAAGAAATTCAAAATGAAAACAATGGAGTAGATGTGAGAGATGTTTGCATCAAATTATTGGCAACAGCGCCAGAAAGTCCTGGAGCAAAGAAGCTGTGAGGAGGATGTAGGCCTTTGAAAGAAAATATTAAAAATTACAAGAAGATGGGGTACCAAAACAAGAATCTGTGCTTAAGATGGATAATACGACGAAATAATATCCCAACAAAGGGGAGGGTTGGAATAAGGGAGCGGAAAATGACACATTTGAATAGTGATGACACAGGGTTGGGAAAGAACATTGATAACAGAAAATTGCTCGATATAAGAAAGAGCCTGGAAAGAAGTAATAAGTCAACAAGCAGAGATGAAATTTGAAAAAGAGCATTAAAATAAACAACATCAGAGAAATAAGGTACGAGATGTGGACAAATTGAGAGGGTATACTAAAAGAAGAACGATAAAGATGAAGGACAGGAAGTCATAGCGAATAGAATGGGAAATCATAGTGGTAAAACAGGGAGCGTTCAATTAGATATACACAAAGTGCACATAAAAGAATACAAAGTGAACACACCCAGGGAAGAAGACGATAAAGATGAAAATGAACAATTTTGACGATTCAGATTCCAAAAAAAAACATGGAGTCCCAACTAAAAAAAGAAGAAAAAAGTATATGAGGACATAAAAAGCATAAGCGAAGAACAATATGAACACAAAACAGCACAACAGGAAGAAGAAGATGATAAAGACGATGATGAAAGCGACATCTCTCTGGGGGTAAAGTCTAATATTGAGCAAGAACAAGAGGAGGAGGACCAAGAAAGTTTGTTGTTGCAATAAGAGTAGATTGAAGAGAAAATGGAAAATGATAGAAAAAGAAAACCGGCCAGAAAAGAGTTGAGATAATGAGCAGAGCGGGTAAAGTGAATAGCAAGAAATGGAATCAATGTTACAACACCAAAAATTTACATGATGGAACAATAACCTGGATAAACCTCAAAGACTTGAAGGAACATGAACAAATACCAGATGAGGAAGAAATACTTTTAGTCGATGTAAGAGATATAGAAGTTATTAAGGCGAAGGAAAACGAGATACAGAATTGGAAAGGAAATGACGTAATGGAGGAAGTGGTGGATAAAGGAAGAAAAGGATTAAATACGAGATGGGTCATAACAGAAAAGGAAAAAATGGGATAAAGAATTGTAAAGCTTAGTGGTTAGGGGGTTTGAGGAAAAAGGCAATGATAGGGGAATGCGCTCCACATGTGCAGCTGAAAATCGCTTAAAATGACATAGCATAATCAAAAAGTTTATAACTGCGGAATAGTAAGTCGATAAGACAATTAAGGCTGCATATTTACAGGGAAACAAATTAGAAAGAGAGGTTTTCGTAAAACCACCAAAAGAAGCAAATACGAACAAATAGTGGAAACTACGAAAGGAAGTATATGGTTTGAAGGATGCTGCTAGGGTTTGGATTCCGAGTTGAAGGAAAATTAGAGAGAGTGATAGGAGAATGAGTCCTCTTCTGAAATTCACGTGGAAGAACAAGAGTAAGTTAAGAGGAATAATGGTTTGTCATGTGGATACACTTGTTGTAAAATAACACAACAGAACAAATAATAAAGAAATTGAAAGAGAGAATCATGAGTAGTCGGAGCACGAGATTTAAGGATTTCCGCTTAATAGGGTGCAAATACATGATAAGGGAGAACACATAGTACTTGAACAGGATAGCTACAGAAAAACACTAACAATACCCAGTAAAACATCATACAAGGGGGATAGGGTGTTGGATGAAAGAGAAAAAACAGAATATAGATCAGGGGTGGGACAATTAAATTGGTTAGGACAACAAACAAGACCTGAGGTTTCTTTCCAAGTAAGTGTTTTGGGAAAGAAAATGAAGAACGGAACAACAGCGGATATGAGGAAACTAATAAAAATCATGGAAAAAACAAAATTGAAAGACAAACATCTCAGAGTAGGGACACTAAAAGGAGATTTGGATGTCAAAGTGTTTGCGGATGCATCCTTTAATGGATTGGGTACAGGAGAATCACAAATAGGGTATATAGTTATTATAGAGGATAGTTATGGAAACAAGATGCCTATCATATGGAAGTCTAAGGTTGCTAACAGAGTTGTAAGATCGCCATTAAAGGCTGAGGCGATGGGATTGTGTGATGGATTGGAAATGGGAATACATGTTAGAAAATTATGGGAGGAATTAACAGGGGAGGTACATATGAGACTGATTGGTTTTTCAGATATCAAATCATTGGAAGGACCTGTGAAATCACATACGAATGTCCAGAGCAGAAGATTAAGAGTTGACTTAGCTGTTATAAAAGAATTGTTAAAAGAAGGAATAATTGATGACGTGTGCTGGATAAATGGAAAAGAGCAAATAGCAGATAGCCTGACAAAAGAGAGTGGGAATAAAAGAGGACTGTATGAATATCTGGAAGAATGAAAGAGAAACATTAGAGATAAAAAAGGAGGGAAGGAGAGCGGTGCGAGAGTGATGCCAGAGTGGTTATGCATTGTCATTAGGAGATAATGACAATGCATTGTCACTAGCTGCAGTTATTATGTTTTTCTTATTTTTTACAGACTACCTATAATATTGTCAAATATTGTCTATTATAAAGTATTGTATAACATTATTTTTTGATATATAAGAGAGAGATAATACCAGCTTGATTTCAGTGATATCACGTCAAATAATTCAAACAAGGGAGAATCATCTATTGAATCAGACCCACGGGAGTTCAGATTAAGGGTGCCTAAATATAAATATAAATAATCAATCAACATATTAAATCCTTCGTCTAACATACAACCTAGTATCATGCCAACATATCTATATCTGTGCTATCCTTCTTTCTACTTTATTTACACTTTCATCATATGCATGGCACGGTATCCTCATTATAAATCATTTAATCAGTCCAGTCAGTGAGGATAATAAAGAGTTAAGAGTTATTCATTATTCTCATATTCAATATTTAATATAGTATATAATAATTGATAAATAATAAAATAAACTACCTATAATATAGCATAATTAATAAAAGGTAAAAATAGATAGGATTAATTGATCAAATAAGAGCTCACCCATGATTTCATAATTTATATTTTGATTCTAAAATTTATGACAAGTAGTTATAAAAGCTTGATGAAAGAATACTTACTAAAGTATCAATGATGTTCAAGTCCTTAAAACACTGATGTACTTACGAACATAGGAAATTTCTCACAGGTTAGTGACACTGTTTTGAAATCCTTATTAACATCTACTTAATATGTAATACAGGAAAGTACTCACTTCATTCCCTTATTTACAGCAATTACCCAAGATTCATCAACCCTTTGATTTCTTCTCGACTTTTAGTGAATAATTCTTAAACAAGACCCCTCACCGACGTCCTTATCGTTAGGGTAAGGTTCTTTTTTTAATAATATTTAAAATACTTACTTTAATTAATGGTCTTATATTCAAATGCCTTAAATAAATTCAATTCCTAAAACTAATTCCTGTAATCATCTTTACAGGGTCTTATTTTAGAGTCTTAATCATAGGTCTTCAGACAAGTCTTAATTTTTGGTTTTATCATTAGATCTTCATTATAGACCTCGCAAGATCCAATCTTAATTTTCAGTCTTAAATTTTGGTCTTATCATTAGTCTTCATTATAGACTTCGCAAGATCCAGTCTTAGGTTTCAGCCATATTTTATCTTAAATTCTTGAAAGTCTGGGACAACTCCAGAAATCTTAATACTAAGTCACATTTTGACTAAGTCACTCTTGACAATTATTAATATCAAACTAGTTACCAGTTGTGGGTTTCCAACCCCCATAACCATTTTACCCTGTCTCCACTGTAGGTGATTCCCAAATGTATACATTCTGTATCAGGAACACTCTCACTTATAAAGTATTTAATTATTTAGTTTAAGTAAATTTATAAAAGTAAGCAAGCATACTCCAAAATAGTACTGGAGTCTGATCTACTTCAATAAGCTATCCCCCTAGTCATCCCGGATAACTGATGAATGAAAACTAACTTTAACTCTTCTCCTTTTGTTGTAAATATGGATAAATAAACTTATATTTTTACTTCTCTTTCATTCTCCTCTCCTACCTCTAAAAACCTATTCTTCTACCAGTGATCTGTACATAACACAACCAAGGCATCATTCAGGGCAAGCCCGGGGTCCCTCTTTTATCTTGCCGTTATCAAGAAAGCTTGAACGGCTCTACATAGGCTTCAGACTTTGGGCAAATGCAAAGAGGCCTTAATGATATCTCCCTCAGGTAGATACTAAATTTCTTTTTTCATTTTCTCACAATTCTTTAATATTTCATAATAATTTTTCTATAATTATTAATTTCTCATTCTAGAGGTCAAGTGACAATAATTATTAATGTCCTCGTCACTCGATCTCCACTATATATATATATATATATATATATATATATATATATATATATATATATATATATATATATATATATATATATATATATATATATATATATTGGCAATTTGTCTGATAATTTCCATATCTATCTGACCTACTGTTTGTTAATATAGGCCTTTTCATTTTTACATTAAGAAATGTCCAAGTTTGCATTAATTTCTGTCAAACTTAGCGCAAAATTGTAAGAAATGCTTAATAAACATAAGGAATTTCCTTAATTCTATAAGGTTGCTACTTCCTGCGCTTGTTCAATTTAGCACGTTCTTACAAAAATGTTTACAAAAAAATGGCCGTTTGAATTGATGAATATTTCATTCAATAAAATCAGCTTTAAATCTAATTTCTTCCAAATCGATAAACGCCATCACAATAGTTTATCAATTATTTGTAATATAAACTTTCTTATTTTTTATTTCTGTTTATCCCAAATCAAGTGGCTCTATCTCAACAGCTGATTCCAATTGTTTGTAAAAAAAAAAAAAAAGTAAACCTAGTAAGAAATTGCATTCATTTTTGCAGGGAAATTCATGCTGAAATTGTGTAAGCATTTCTTACCGAGCATAAGCACAAATAACAAAACTGAAAACCGCCTAAATTTATACTGTGATATATATATATACTGTATATATATATATATATATATATATATATATATATATATATATATATATATATATATATATATATATGTTTTATATTTTTTTATTTATATATATATATATATATATATATATATATATATAGGAGTGCCTGCATTTCCTCCTGATATAAATTTATATAATCTCCCATATGAATTAGTTTACCCTTAAATTTCATAAAGTAAAGTAAGAAAGGCTGCAACTTACTTTTTCATAATAATATAAACGCTCCAACTCTGTCTTTAATAGTATAATTGCTTCAACTCTGTCTTGTCTTTAATAATATAAAAGCTCCAACTTTGCTTTGATAATATCATACTCCAACTCCGTCTTTTCTTAATTAACATGTCATTTTATTGCCTGATATTATTTAATATACATGTCACTATATGAATTCAATGTTTTTCAGTTCTATATAATTACAAGACAAGTTCTCTTAACATATTACAAAATAGTAATTCTGATTTTCATCATATATTTAATTTATAAAAACAGTGAAGGTTAGTTCCTTTTATTTTCTAAATTTAAGTTCACCAAATAGAGTTCATGAGCATATTTAGTCATAAGGATGTAAAAGTAAATCACCTTAATTATAAAATGCTTCTTTTGCTTTTTTGCTTGCAGTTCACACTTCTCTTACCAATTTTCCCATCGCATCAAATTGTAATAACTTCATACAAAATAAAACCCCAAATCGGGGTACGTAAGTGTACATAAGCATAATATATTGAAAAATGAAAATATAATTTATAATAATAATGAAAAGAAAATAAAATAAAGGAATATATTATTTTCATTTTAGGTTTTATTTTATGGTCAAGAAATTTTATTCTTTAGACAAGCTTTTTATTCTTTGGACAACTTATTACAGAAGTTTCATTTTGGTCTAGAACCAGATTGTAATTCTTGATGAAAATTTGGTTGTTCTGTTGTTGCTCATCTTACCTTTCTAGATAAGTATTCCACTTATTAGACCCAAAACCTATAACTTCTTTTCCTTATTAATTCCTCGGATGACTAATTACGTAAACCTTTTAGTCATTCCTCTTAGTCTTAAGTCTTCCACTCCGTGAATGGCCTTAAACTTAGCCATTCCTTTGTGGACCTTTCATAAAATTCATCACAATTCTCACCTTTATCACATGAATGTTCTTTAACTTAAACATTCTAGTCTCATCTCATCTTCATTGATTAATTGTACATAAATATAAAGTCTGATTTAATTCTCCATATTATCCTTAATAATTGAAATAAAAATTCTTTTTATTGAGTTTGATTCATCCCTGTTATTAAAACGTAATTGTGTTCTTTTTCACTCTATTATTCACCACTCCTTATATATTGGTTTACATTTTTTGATAGGATCTTAGCAGTTTATTATATTGATTATATAGTTCGGTATTCTACATTAATTATTGACTTCAGAAACCAATTACCAACCACGTGAGTGAACCACTGTCTAATTCCTCACAATGCAACATAAATAAAATTGAATTGGCGCCCGAACAGGGACTTTGTTCTTGTGTCGGGTTGCGTTAAATTCATAATCTGTGACTCTGTTCACGCCTTATTCATCGCGATTTTCGTTCTTTAATTCGGTTTTCATCATGTCTGAAGATCAACTTGAGGGAAAAGATCCTCTTCATTTGCCTAAAACTGCTGCTCCAGTAACCAATGATAATGATTCTGCTTGTGCTTTAGATCCAAATACACTTTTAGCTCTATCTCAAACAAGGAGCCAGTTCATCTGTCTTCTAGTACTCGTCCTCAAACTATTTCATCTGTAGAGATGAAAGACAACGTTGCTATCGATAAGGATTTCTTACATGACATCTGATATACCGACCTTAAAAAAGGTACTTAATCACTTTAAACAAGCCAGTGACACCTTAGAAGATAAGGTACACCAACAACGTCTTGTTTTTCCCGATCATGACACTATTCCTACTTATCCTCAACGTGATGAGCGTGAAGGATATGATTCTTATCTTCCACTCGATTTCGATTCCACGCGACCTTTCTCAAGGCGACCACAATACGGAAGGTATGAGAACTGTCATCATTCTTTATTGACTAATTCTTATAACGCCGATTTGGTTCTTCCTGGTTTTTCAACCATAATTCCTAGGCCTGCTCGAAATACTAATTTGTATTCCGATCGTTATCCTTCTGATAGGTTAGGGACAGATTACTATTCACATGAACGTGAGAGGAATCTGTTACAAGAATCCTCATCGCGCTATACTCCTGCCCAAAATATACAGTCTCAACTTCCTATTACTTCTCAAATTCCTAAATCTTATGGTTATAGAGATAACTATGCACGTGATCGAACGTATACATATTCACCGCCTATTAATCGAGCGCGCGCGGATCAATTTCATCAATCTGACTATTTTCGTGATTACTCTCGTGAGTATCCTCGCGATCCCCCTCGTGATGATTTATATCGACCGTTACTTCAACCCCAGCCACATCAAAGACCGTTTACGAGATCTGATTTACCTTCAGATTCTCGTGACTCTCATATGTACTCCGGTCCTCAAATAGCAATGCAATTGGATATGATGAGAGAAGCTATTGTTCTCTTAACTCAGCTCTTAAAAAATAGTCAAAAACTTAAAGTCGTTGATCCTGGCAAGTATAAATTCAAAGCCGATCAAGACTTTCTCGCGTATTTAAACGACTTTGAGGCATACTGTAGTCTCCATTACCCTCATGCTCCTCAGCAATGGTTGCGCCTTCTTGGTCGACAACTAGAGGGTAAATTTTTACAACTATACACTTTACTCACCAAAGATGACCGAAATTACTTCTCGGTCCGACATGCTCTTGTTCGTTGGTGGAACGACGAAGAACAAAAGAAAGAAGAGTATAAACTCCAGAAATATCATTCAGCTCGTCGTTATAAAAATGAAAGCATAAAAATGTTTGCACTTCGTCTTGAACGTTTCGCTAGAAGAGCGTATCGCAGTTTTTATATGCGTGAGCACGACTTTGCGCACTGCATTCCTTTGTAGTCTTCCTCCTTACATTGAGAAAACTGTAAGGGAATACATCAAGATGCAACAGCTTGGTGGTATTCGCCGTGCACCATGGGAAAATATTGTGGAATTTGAGGATTCTCTTGAATCCGATAATACTGAATTTCCGAATTCCATTTCTCAATCTACAACCTTTCCTAATAAGTCAAATAATTCGTATCACCTTGCTCTTAAAGAAAAACCACATGACGAACTCAATGAAACTGTGGAGTCCGTCATTCGTATTGATCATGTTTCACCAAATTGGGTGGAAACCCTCCAACAGAAGGAGGACTCCAGGAAAAAAATTCAGTTTCGTAGTTTTCGTCCTTCTAATCGTCCATCCCCTAGTCCTCCTAAGAAAACTACTAGTTCTCGATATTACCGAGACAACCAACGTAGTCTTCCTTCTTCTGAAATTCCTGTAACTTCTTCGTCTTGCACAAACACAGATATTATATGTGAATTCTGTGAAATCACAGGACACCATATGCGAGAGTGCTATAAGTACCTCGGCCTTTGCAGTTATTGCAAAAAGAAAGGACACGTGAAGGCCGAGTGTCGAGCACGTAGAATTTCTTCTTCTTCGCCTCCCTCTTCTAGGAAAATTACTTGTCCTTTTTGTAGAGGCCCACATCCGGGTATTAAATGTCCCCAAAGAACACCTCCCAGACAAGACACAGTTGACCACAGACCTCCTACGGAAAGTTCTCCTCGCGAGCTCTTAACGGGAGCAATAAAAAAAATTCATACACATTCCCATACTCACACTACTGACTTACCGTACGATTCACGGACTCTGACATCACGACCTGATGACAAACCTCTTCCTCAACAACGCTTTTTAGATCCCTGTGACTATTGTGGGAATCCACACTACGAAGGACGATGTCGAGGAATGAGTCAATCACCTCCTGAGGAGTTAAACTACTAATCTCCCCAGAAACGAGTCATTCTGAGGAGGTGACCACTGTGGTAGACTCAATCACTGACTTAAAAAATATTGAAACTAATGTAGACCCTAAACAACTCACTGACGTTTCCCTAGCTACTGATGTACATGTGACAATCCCTGATAACCTTCCTGCAACCGAACAAATTAACTTTAGATTTTCTACTACTGATCCTTTGTTACTTTCTGTTTCCTTTAAATCCAATAGCTCTGATTTTACAGAATGTATGATTGACAGTGGGGCTGGAGTTAGTCTCGTCAGCACTGCTCTACTTAACAATCACTTGAAAAATGTGCCAATACACCCATCTTCTAAAATTAAAATCCAATCCATAAGTGGGCTGGTACGTGAACATATTCCCATAACTTCATATGTAGAATCTCCTTTATATTTCTATGATAGTGATTATGGCACAAAATCCATTATATTTTTATTAATTCCTGCGGAAATGATGCCCTACTCGGTAATTCTGGGGGCCGCCGCATTAAAAGATAATGCATTATTGCCCGACCTAACTGACAGGTGTTTAGTCCGTTGGGTAGGAAATAAATTACAGTGTGTAGCTAAAGATGAAAGTTCCTCCATAGCCTTTTTTAATTGTGAAAACATCCATTCAGCCACTATATCCCCTTACGTGTGTCGGTTGGTGGATATTGCTTGCCCTTCTTTACTTTCTTTGTCGTCTTCGACCGTGATCGGTTTTCGGGGTATTCCGATAAATAATATAAACCCAGTTTTTGGAGTATTGAACCTATCCCTTCCCAGTCAAATAGCTCTTATGAATAGCTCGAATCGACCCGTCTACTTATGGAAAAATACCGTAATTGGTCAAGGTTTTACACTTACAGAGGAAGATCCGCTACAGATAAATATTAGTTTAGTAAATGCTCCTTCTGTCCTATCTGCACCTGTGACTGAAGATTGGGACCCGGCCAAAATACGAGCAGATTTCCATTTTTCTGAGATCCACATCTCTGAATCTCAACAGCAGGTTCTCATCAATATTCTCCTAAAACATAAATCAGTTCTCAGTTTGGGAGATCACGATGTGGGAGTGGCCATGAACATTACCCACTCCATTGAATTAGAAAATTCCCGTCTAGTCAGAATACCTGTCCAAAGATTTCAAGGTCCTCTTGCACAGGAAATTGAAAATCAATGTAAGGAACTCTTGGAGCAGAATATCATCCGCCCAAGTAAGTCTCCTTATTCAGCCCCTGTAGTTCCTGTAAGAAAACCTGATGGAAAGCTTCGCTTGTGCATCGATTACAGGAAACTAAATAATCTCACGAAACCAGATTCTTTTCCTTTACCTAATCTCATTGACATGATTTATAACATGCATGGGAATAACTATTTCTCTACTATAGATTTAGTTCGTGGATACTACCAGGTAAATATGGAACCTGATAGTATCGAAAAAACGGCTTTTTCCACTCCATTTGCGCAATATGAATATTTAAAAATGCCTTTTGGAGTGAAAAATGGTCCTGCAACTTTTCAACGCTGTATGATGTTAGCTTTGACTGGTTTACCATGGTCCAAGGTTATGGTGTACTTAGATGACATTATCATCCTTGGCCAAACCGTGGAAGACCATTTCCGCACCCTAGAACTTGTATTAATAGCTTTAGAAAAGAACAGGTATAAGTTGAAACCCGGGAAAACACACCTTTGTCGTACTGAGGTAGAGTTCCTCGGTCATCATATCTCCAATATAGGGATAGCTCCCCTCATGAAAAATATTAAAGGAGCTTTAGATTTTCCGGTCCCTACTACTGTTAAAAATCTTCGTCAGTTCTTAGGGATGGTAAATTTCTATAGGAGACACATTCCTAATTGTTCTCAAATTAGTAAGCCACTCTCTTGTTAAACGGGAAGTAAATCATTAAATTGGACTCCTGAGTGTCAACAGGCTTTCAAAGAGTTTAAGCAAGCCTTAGTGAATCCGTATCTTTTGGGATTCCCTGATTACAGTCCTAATGTGTCCCCTTTAGAACTACATGTGGATGCTTCTGATATGGGCGCTGGAGCTTGTCTTTCTCAAATTCAGGGAGATGAACGAAAACCTATCGCATTCATATCTATGACATTCAATGGTGCTCAACGAAATTATGGCGTCATTGACAAAGAACTCACTGCCTTACGGTGGGCTGTAAAATCTCTCCGACCCTTTCTTCCCGGTGTCAAATTCATCATATTCACTGACCATATGCCTCTCATTTATTTACAAAATATGAGTTTGGTAGATGGCAGATTAGCCAGGACTATGAAAGAACTTGACGAATATGATTTTGAAATTAGGTATATATCAGGCACAAAAATTGTTGTGGCTGACGCCCTCTCTCGTTCCCCCATTAATGAAAATACAGAAATCATCACCGACGGTGACTCACCTGAATTTATCCCTGATGGATATTTTCAAATCGAAATACCAGGTGGAGGTGACTCCATGTACAAATGCTTTTCGATGTTTCTATACAGTACTCAAGATCGACATTTGGAAATTCGTGACACCTTGACTCATGAACTTGAAAAGCATCCTGTGAAATATAAAATTCAAGGGAAGCACCGCTTTTTTTGTATAGCTTACCTCTGCACATCGGGAAAAGTGTATGAAAATACATCAAAATGCAAGAACTTGATGGTATTAGCAGAACTCTTTGGGAGAAGATTATAGGTTTGGCTGATTCTTTGGAAAACGATAATACTGCTTTCCCAGACTACATTCAGAAACAGGTTCATCATAAAAAAGATGATAAACCTAAAGGTAACCTGAACAAAGCCATCGAATCCATTGTAAGGGAGAGAGATAAAGAACAGAAGGAAGTTACACATAAGGGAAAGTTACTGACCTCCGAACTACAATTTTACCTGGTAGAAAACAGTCTCTCCCTCAAACATTCACACTTAAATTTAAGAATAACTAAGACTATGATCTGACACTAAGACTAAGGCTGTGTTCTACAACTGGGAAGGACAGTTAGTGTGGAATATATTAGTCAATTACTACTATTATTATCTATTAGTCTATTACTACTGTCATTAGTATTATCACTGATATTAGTGTTATTAGTGTAGATGGGACTTTCGCTAATGGTAACCATGTTACTTACCAGAACTGATGAATTCAATCTCCTTTCATCAATTCTGCGCCAAAAAACGTTCTGATTCTGAATGATAATTCAATCATATGATCCTCACCACTAGATAAGGTAAGAATAAAAATTTCAGATTTCAAATTAAAATTATATTTAATTTGGGAAAACAAAAATTCGCTTTTCAGTTTTTCTTTATTATTCCTTAACTTTTAAGGGGGGAAAGCTAAATAAATATATCAAGGACAAGCCTTGCAGTTACCTTGTATAAGTTTATATTTTAAATTCAGTATATACAGTGATTCTATATTGCTAGGCAATTATAGAATCATAAATGTCCAATAGGTCCAAGTATCAAAAAATCTGCTTCCAGAATTAGTATAAATAATGTCTACAAAATTGAACAAGATGTGGACAGTTTGTATGTGATATAAAATATGGATGCAATTAGAACACAAATACCGTTACTCAACTTTGGTGGTATCTGTTCTTTATCCTCGGATTGTGGACTGAGGCGTTGGCAAGACTGAATTAAACCTATAGGCCCCAGCATTAGCAACAATTGAGAAATATAGGCCCCAGCATTAGCAACAATTGAGAAATATAGGCCCCAGCGTTAGCAATACTGATTGAAAGTAGAGGCCACGGCGTTGGCAACAAGCTGCACTTATAAGCCCCAGCGTTGGCACCTGTATAAAATAGTAGACAAACAGATATATGTTAACTCGATAATAATCGATGAACACAATTGGTGAAAATGAAAGTAAATTTTAAATAATAATGAATTGAATATTAATATTAAGTGCCTACTAGGAGAACATGATCCCTCTGGTTAGGTGCTGAACTGAATTTCTTGTCTTGCAGGACAACAAGTCTCTGAAGAAGATCTGATGATGTAACAGTGGTTGGAAAGACACTTAAAGTTATTAATGTAGCAAACACACAACTATAAAAGAAAACAGTGCTAAATTCAAGTAATCAGAAAACTCATTTAATAAGCTTACTTGATATGGGTGTTAAATACGAAATTTTATAAAATTTAAACAAAAATTAAAATCTATTTTAATCAACGGAGGAGCAGCAAAATTCTAATTCTTGGTTCTTTTTAATATAAGTTAAGCAAAATAAAATTCTTAATCAAATTATTATTATTATTTTAGATGTTTATTATAAGAAGAATGGACATTCGACGGAGTTTGGCTCGCAGGTCAAGAAGGAATTGGCTCAAGCACCAGAATAGTTCGTAGCTCATGGGAGAGCACTCGCCCAACTAAGCGAGAGAGACCCAGGTCTGTCACTGGTAGGGCCTGTGAGTGTGGCCAGCCTTGCTCAGACCAGACCTGAGCACACCCCCTCCTAGATTAATAGGCTCTGCCCGTGAGTTGTGGTGTTAACCGGAAATCCTTTGTCTTCATAGAGTAGGTCAAGTGTGGGCCTTTAAGATATTAATATAAGGCAACACTAAATATATAAATAAATATCTACGAAGTGGCTAGTCTAAGTATACTTAAAAAATCAATAATTAGTATAGTAAAGGGGAAAATCATGATTACAACAGATGATATGGTTACTATGGGCGAGCAGCAGCGCTGTTGGCTGGTATGTTGATATAGCAGCGTTAAGTTATGCAGCATACGTTGGTTGGCTGGCTAAGGTTATTGGGTTAAGGCATATATATATATATTGCTCATATGGTTGTTATTGAAGGCGCGCGCATATATGGCGCATATATATACTATGTATATGTTATATAAAATATATATATATATATATTAGGGTGATACTGGAGCCGCTGCATACAACGCCCCCAACATCTCCCCCGCACTAAAATTGCGCCCCCACTCAGTTTTATTGTAATCATGAAAACTGGGAATCGAAGAATCAGGCGAGTGAAGAGTGGAATAGTAGTGATGGAGAATTGTTGACGAAAGACTGTAAGGACTACAAACTGAGAATGATAATGCATCCAAATATATCAAAATCAGAAAACTGAAACTAATATTTACGACAAAACAATGATACAACGAAAAATACTAAAACTAAAACTGTAAACTGGTCTGTTAGAATCGTCAAGCAGTGGTCTGTAATAAGCAATCCTCTTCATCTAGTTCTTTTCATATCGAGTTCAGGATAGAGCTTTGTTGTGAAACGGGTAAAGCTCCATATCTTATATTTGTAAGGATCGTGCGTAGTTCAGACAGCAGATAATCATTTTGTTGTTGGTCAGACACACCCAATGGTTGAGGAGGAAACGGAAACAATGGAGTGACGAAATTGTGGTTAACAGACGAACAGTAGTGCCGAGGACTCTGTTAATAGGATGGATACTACTGCCGTGGAGTCTGTACATAAGTGGAATGAAGTGTTTGAGGTGGAGGTACAAAAGCTGGGAGGCAAACCAGTAAAAGGAGCCGCACTCAACTAGAGGTGTACCGGAATTCCGGCCGGAATTTGACATTTTTTTCCGGTTCCGGTTCCGGCCGGAACCGGAATTACTAATCTACTTCTGAGAAAAAATTTGATGAAGGGGATTTATTTGCTACAACCTCTGTGTGAATCTTTAACAAAAAATAATAGTAGCCTTGTGTAGCATTCATACAGTGTATTACATATCCACAGTATTATTTAAATAAAGTTTACTCAAGTACCTCAAAATATAGGATTATAAGATATTCTCATTAACTTCAAATTTAATTTCCAAAATTATAATATATATATGATATATATATATATATAGTTAAATATAAATATATATATATATATATATATATATATATATATATATATATATATATATATATATATATATAAGTAAAGTTAACTTTCTTTAAAAACACTTTTGAAAAATATAGCTGAATTCGTGGTTTAAAGCAAAAACTCCCAAATTAGTATTACAGATATTTTTAAACGTTTTCCTCAAATATATTTCCCAATTTCTGAAATGAAGATACTTGTGAACATATGGTGGCACCGATACGATATGCACTCCTTGGGGCTAGGTATTGCTATGTTTTTTGAAATTTAGCCTGGTCACCCTTCCACCAATTAAGTAATTAACTTGTTACTGAATATAAATTTATTGGTAAAATTTCAATTACAATTACGATCGAGCTCAAATTGAAATTTTTCACAGATTTTTTCTTTTTTTTTTTCCTTTTACACTAACTGACTCGCTATGCCCCTCACTTCCTTTCTTCAAACTTATAAAAACTGTCACAAGTAACTTTGTGGTAATTTCTTTTCTTAATGCTTGATGATTTTGAGGTACTTCTTGGCAAACTTAAGTTTATTGTAGATGATGCTCGTTTCTGGAAATGGATGGATGACTCATCGCCTGAACCTTCTTCTGTACTGCTACCACTATTATCACTTTCTACCTTCACTTATTTCATATTCCTTCAAGCATCCATTTTCTACTAATTCTCTTATTTCATTAGGAAAATAAAGTCAGTTTGTATCTTGGGTCTACTACAAGTACTTTAAAAATTATCTTGTTTGGTCATATTTAATCTGATCCTTCTTCTTCCTTTTGTTGATAATTCTGAATTTTTGTTGCTTTCTGCGGCTTTGCCTTAGTCCGAACTTTGCTGTCATCCTCTGAGTGTTGGAGAGATATGCTGGAGAGCTCAAATATGGAGAATAATTGATGATATAATTGATTTTGCCTTATAGCTTCCGTAACCATGAGAAATTGCAAAACTCTTAGAAGTTTTTCAAGTATTTGCTTCATTTATTAGCAGTCAAAGCTTAAATGATTGATTGTTCTATAATATAAACCTGGCAGAGGTCTTTTTCAAACATTCAATTCTTTCTTGAATCAAATATGTGTTATTCCACTTGTATTAACATCTTGAATTGGCATAAATGGGCCTTGCAGATGTGATCCAAAGCCCTCTTTGTATTCTTTAAGTTCATTACAGCTTAAAACTGGAATGATTGAAATGTGTACAAATGTTCTACATTTCTTTATTAAATCACACTGTTCTTGAGAAAATAAAGGAATCTTTAATAACAAATTGAAGTTTATGAACAAACAAGAAAAACTTGTGTATCCTTCTAAATTTTCGTTTCAAATTTCGTTATATGCTCCATCTCGCATGATCAAAATGGATTTTGTTAGGAGGAATTTCCCAATTATTCATCATAATTTCAAAACTCAGTGATTTTAATTCCAGAATGAGAACCTGGGAAATACTTGCAATGGAGTACACAGTCCATTTTTTTAAACTCGCTGGTAAGCCAGAGTGCAGTTAAAGAAATAAATGACTAGTTTGAATTATTTAGCTCTTTATATATCTGTAGTAAATGATATCTGATCAGCCTTAGAGAACTTCTCGAATACTGCTGATCATAATTTCCTGTATGAAGTTGGTAACATCTCTACAAAATATTTTCTACTAGGAATAAGATATTTTGGTTGAAGATGGGCAACAAGATCTATGAATCCCTGCTCTTCAGTGACTGCGAATGGCTGGTTACTCATTGCGATAAAATCATTATTTTCTGTGATTTAGGCTTATTGCTATGCCAAATCTTTTTTGGGGAGGAACTCTCCTCAAAACTCACTTACCTCACGGCTTGGATCTATTGCTCTTTTGTGGTTTCCCCTGTTCTAGAAAATACAAGACTCTCCCTTTTACTATTAAAATTTTTGGACTTCCAGATATTCCCTTCGATGATGATTTTCCATATGTTCATGAAGTGATGTTGTACTAAATGTAAGATTTTATGTTGAAAGTTATTTAAAATATTATTTTTTACATTTCTTTATAGTTAAACGAAAGTTCATAAGAAATTCCGGTTCCGGCCGGAATTTATTTTGTGATTCCAGCTAATTCCGGTTCCAGCCGGAACTGAAAATTTAAGTTCCGGTACACCCCTACACTCAACCGTCTCTCTATGTTGGTCAGTGTTCTGGAAGTTGACGGTTGAGAGGGTGGTTGAATAGCTGTTTGGATGATTCGCTCCCGCTCTTCACTTCTTGAAGGGACTGAAGAGCGGCGGCTTGTTAAGGGACGATGAACCAATAGGTTAGAAAGCAGAGGTTGTGTAAAGGTGAAGAAGCTTCGGTACATTTTTATGAATTGTTTAAGGAACGATTGGTTAGCGTGCAATCCATCAGATAGCTTGAGATACTTCTTTTTCTTGATAAACTTGCCGTGGGGTGTGGTTTTATATTTCAAGCTACATTTATTTGTTTCATAATAGTAATTAAACACCTCAATGCTGCCTCGAAGAGTGGTTTTATCAATCCACTTATACTGTGAATATGCTAGGTCTTCGAATTTGATAAAGGTATTTATCGAATGTTCTCACATCATCTGAGGTGACATGTTGGCGTCATCTTTGAGATAGTTAGCAAAGGCGGGTCCCCATGCTTTAGTGATGCACCTTTGATTAAATACATAGATGTCCTTGACTGGGGGAAAGAGAAGGTATACCCTCACTCAGATTTTTCTTCCTAGCACATTTCATGATCTGTTCCATGATTGTTGGGACACTCTCGATTGAGAAACTGGTAACTGGATCAAATACAAAGACTTCTTTGTCTTCGTTGGAAATAGTTTAGAGTTAGAGTTTCCAGTGCCAATGCTCCCTGGATGTTTTTCTGTAAGGGTAGAATCCCTTTTTTAGAAATATGATGGCCTAGAAACTCAACCTCAGTTCAACATAGACGGGTCTTGCTGGGTTTGAGCTTGTAGCCATTCCGTTCTAAAGCAGATAGAACCTGTTCAAGAGTAATGAGATGGTCTTCAAAGGTGGTAATGAGAACGATGATATCTAGATAAATCATCACTTTGGACCACAGTAACCACGTTGGAATATAGCCAGACCGTTCTTTACCCCAAACAGCATCTTAAGATACTCATATTGAGTAAACAGTGGGAAACGCCATCTTCTCAATACTGTCCGGTTCCATTGAGACCTGGTAGTAACCTTTCACTAGATCTATGGTATAGAAATATATATTCCCATACATATTATATATCATGTCGATTACATTAGGCAATGGAAAAAAAGTCAGATTTGGTGACGCTGTTTAGCTTGCTGTAATCGATACACAATCGTAAAGTACCATCTAGTTTCCTGACAGGTACAACTGGGGCTGAATACAGTGATCTACTAGGTCGAATGATATTTTGTTCCAAAAGATCCCGGCATTGCTGTTCAATTTCTTGAGCAAGTGGTCTTTGAAAATGGAGGACCGGAATATGGACAGGTCTGTCAGTCTCTAATTCGATGGAGTGTGTGATGTTAGTGGTTACACCTACATCGTGATCACTGAAGCTTAATGAGGTCTGGTGATTTAACAGAATTGTGCCCAACTCTTGTTTCTTTTTTTCAGTTATCAGTAATGCAGTGATATTAAATTCTTCCATTAAACGGTCTACAGTCCAGGAGGCAGATGGACTACTGGAATCTGATACTGTGGCCACCCCCACTTGTAAGTTCTGAACTTGCAATTCTGTTTCTACAGTTAGAGGTAAGAAACATACGATGGTAGTGTTTTTACGGATATACTGGGGTCGATCTGAAGGATTTAGAACAGCAATTTGCGGACGTGATGTGTTAAGGTCCACCACTCCGGAGACAGGAATAAGAGAAGGATGGTTTTTCCCTTGAAAGTCTACCAACACTGGTGGTGTGTCCGATGAACACTTAATATCCACGAATCGGCAAGAATGTGGAAGCACTACTATAGAATAGACCGAAACAGTTAAAGAAGGTCTATTCAGACTGCAATCTCTAGCAACAACATCCAACCTTCCTCCTGAATGATGTAGTAGTTCTCTACGAGACAAATCAGGTAGGAGATTATGTTCCCACAGAGAAGCAGCGCCGAGGGCCATTAACTCGGGTATAAATTTGGCAGGAACTATAAAGAAAAGAGTAGGTGGAACAGAAAGCCCATTTTTGAAAAAGAGCGGAATTTTTATATAATTCTTTATATAAACCACATGATCGCGCTGCAAACCACAGATAGCTCTTATACCAACTTCTGCAGAGGGCAGAAGTTCAAGATTGCTAAGATGGTCTGAAACTAAAGATGAACTGATTAGGCTTACGACAGATCCGCTGTCAACCATGCAGCCATAGGAGCCTGAGCTATTCCGAAAGAAAGACATACAAACTACAAGCGGATCAACCTTGGCTGAACTAAGATTTATAGAGATCGTCCTCAAGTCTTTTTTAACTGTAGCTTTGCTGATAACTGATGTAGTTGTGTCTATACCCATGTGTAAGGAGATTGTGTCATGTGAGGCAAGTTCTTTATTATTCAAAGTTTTCACTTTTATTATTACCCACATAATGACTAACACTACTACAATTGTTACTACTAACCACTGTTTCTGCATGAAGAGGCCTATCACTACTGCTAACAGCTAGGGTTTCTACAAGAGAGTGACTAGCACTACTACTAACCACTATGTGTGCTTCTACTTGAATGAATGTTTGCCTCCAATCTAAAAAGATATGCACAGAAAGGAGCAAATAGGTTCTGCATATGGGTTATGATATAACGCCTCTTTATTTTCCCACAGATAACAAAGCAAAATCAAAATTGAACTAGAATAGGGAGAGAAGAGGATATGAGACAGTTTAAAGGCACAGGTCTTTGCTTTGAGTCATGCTCTGATGGCTTTCCATGTAACAGCCCTTCGTTAGTTGGACTTTCTTATCACCATTTCGCAATTGGATACCGCAAAACTTTTTGCGTGCGGAAGCGTGTGTGTGTACTGTTATTAGTACCGTGAAACTCGGCTGTGTATTCGCATCAGACATTAGGCGCGGGAATAATAATCTTTAGTATGTTCACTAATCTGTCGCGGCCATGAGGCCGTCGTGTGGACCAAATACTTGTTTTTGCTAGTCAGGGACCTCGTCTGAGTCCCGACCATTGTCGCGGTGGTGTCTTGTGTTGTGTGCTAGCAGAATTGTCAGCATGTGGGTGCCCTTGCTAAAATGATACACTCTCTGGCGGCATGATATTTTGTGTTGTAGTTGCATTTTCTATTTGGGAGTGGAGATCGTAGGAAGTCTGCGATTTGAGTACAATAACCCCACTATTTATATCCCCTTTCTCTCTGAGCAATATGGATGCTAAATAAAGGGCTCTTAAGTATACTTTTTGTAGTCATTTCAAAATCACTTGTGTGTGACGCAAAACAATAAATACTCAACAAAATATCCGCACACACCGAGGTGCATCATCTCTCGCTCTAGTGTTCTCATACGTCACAAGTGAGATGTCTGTGCTCATCCCCCTGTTGATGAGTCGCTACGAGATTATGTGTTCTTGTTGTTCGCCTTCTGATAAATACATGACTAGAGCTAGTTAACTGGAATACGGGTATAAAAGAAATTAATGTCATTTCTTATTCTCCGAAATGATAAGAAGCTACTTTTATTTGTATTACTCTCGCCACAGAGAATTCTAGACACCTTCTGAAGATTTTTCTACACCATTATGCTGAATAAACTACAACTTAGATAGACAACGCCGGGCCGGGGATTCTTACTATACTCGCCTTATTTCTGATAGTCTACAGTCCCAGACTCATTTTGTTTTGTCATAGCTTCTACTTGTGATACTTCTGAAGGAATAAAAATATGTTCCGTGAAGATCGTGAGGTGGTTATTTTTTATCCTTGAGCTAAGTAAATACTTGTCGATCCCTGAGTGTGTGCAAGATAACAGAACACATCATTAAAACATCCCCGACCGTATCCCCCTCTTCTTTTTTAAGACAGAAACTTGAACTATGTCGGTTCTCTTTGTTTGCTTGCTTTATTAATAATCAGAAATCCGTTTTTCTACATAAGGAGGTAAACTAAAAAGAAAAGCACATTCGTCCCTCCTTTTGAGAATATGATCTTTCCATACAAATTTCAGACCTGTTTTGATGTGCTTTTTGGCTAATGCTCCGAGAAAAGCATACATGCGAAAATCGAATACCGCATTTGTGTAGGTGCCTTTAAACAGTATGAAAAAATCTCATCTTATTGCTTCTCCTCTTGGTGAACAAGTCGAATAAGTTTCCATTACTCCATCACCACCTAAGTGTACGTGTCAGTGGCTTTAAGTCACAAAATCTAAAATCTAGCGATGCACGAAAGGTACCATTTTAACTTCCCGCGCACTATGCGACCAACCAGCAACCAATTCTTGAATATGGCGCGTTGTGAATATTAACATAGCTCATAATGCTAAAAGATCGAGAACTTATACTGGTAGATAAAAATTAATTTATCCAAGAGGGCGCTCACACCACTAAAGATAGTTTGCGCTTTTGAGATTAGGACGAACAACTAAAAGAGATACAGTGTTCCTCCCCTGACAAGCTATAATATTTATTCTATTTATTAAAAGTGACAGGAAATTATTGGATACAAGTTATAGGAAACTTTTGGACTTGTGGTTTCACCAACGCACGAAGAACATAAAAGATAATACAGAACTTTCTACTTTAAGCTTAATCTCATCTTGTTCGCCTTTTCCTTTTGGTGAACCAAGTTCATTAATTGTTTTCTCATTATACTATTCGAGATATCCGCGAATATATCCTGTCATCTATTTATCTAACAGATTATATATTTTAATGTCTGTAGCAACGACCTTTTATTGTAAGCCTTACAAGCTGCAACTATTGTGAAATTGGCTGTGTTTGTGTATATATTATTATGAGAGTATTAAGACTTTCAATGGGGACAGATAGATAACATAACTAAGATATTACTGATCTGTCTCAATATTTGTTATTCTCTAGTAGATTAACCACCTTAGCCTTTATGGAAGAATTTACTTAGCAACCCTATCTCTAAGACCAATGATATACACTAAATAAAAGCTTATGATGATACAAATAAATTGAATGTTTGTTCACATTATCCACCATATACTCTATAGACTTATAATGATGTGAGGCTATAGAACTTTTGTGTATATGAGACCTCGAGATTTATCTCTGTTATTTTTATGTGTTATGTGTGGTGTGGTGTGGCGAAAACTATAAAAGGTCTAGATTCTCCATCAGTGAATCTATTCATCTTAAGTGGGATCTTATCCCGGCTGATTCCTTCGCATTCCTTTCTTCAGTCTTTGTAGCGATTCCGCAAAGAAACATATTTCGATTGTTGTTAGAATCTGGAAGGCCTACGTTTTGTTAATGGATTCGCCTTGTTGTGAGTTTTTTTATATTCATTGACATATATAATTCTGGTGCCTATACACAATAATTATATACTTAAGTTTATGTTTAAAATGCAACCACTACTCTAGTTTGTTATAATGTTAGTATCTAAAATAAACTTTATGTTATTATAATTTACTACCTTTTAGTATTGTTTTTTTCATAAACTCATTTAGATATAATATCAAATTAAAATTAAATTATTTTTTTTTTCGCTTAAATATTACTCGTTGGAAACCGCCTTTTGCAACCGTTCTCGTTTCGTATATAAAGGTTGGGGGTGGCCTATCAGGATCTTCCACTATATGTTTATAGCTAATGCTTTTGTTTATGAGCGATTCTTTCCCTGTTTTGAGTTCCGATGGAGTCACTGATAGAAATCCCTACGAGTCATTATATACCAGCAGTTGGTACAATGCTAAACTCTTTCTTGCGATTGTAAGATCGTGCCCGTTCAGGTGAATTTATCACATCTTCCCCATGTACCTGTTTAACGTTCAATTACGCCACACAAGCATTCACACAAAATCTATAATAATTAGGAATTATTATTATTGATAGTCTTTTTTTGTTTGTTTGTGATTAGTATATTGTAACATTGAAAATTTCCCTTGTAAATAGTAAATTTTTATTTTTATTTTACCTAGGATGTTGTTTTTTCATTTAAAAGTGAAATTGCTCCTTACTGGACACATGTTATATGTTTTTTTCCCATTCGTTTATATATTTAAGTGATAAGTCAATATTCATTCCTTTACCCTTTCAGCAAACTTAGATAAAGGATTTAGTGGTTTTTTTCGTAACTACCAAATCTACAAGCATAGAGAGTTGTTTCTGGGAGCCGCCATTTTAATTTTTAAGTCTACATTAATTCTGATAGTGTAGCCAACACGTGATAACAGTCTTCTTTTGTTGACCGACTAAAAATTTTCACTTAAATAAGGGTTCCTACACCTCTTTTAGAGAGTTGTTTCTGGGAGCCGCCATTTTAATGTTTCTAAAAGTGAAATTATTATTTGTGTTTTATTTATTAAAATTGTGTGCCTAATAGGACGGCTAATAATATTTTTCTGACATTAATGTGGTATTTAACCTTAAAAAAGTGAAAATACTTCATACAGGTTTTGTGCCGTAATGTAAATTAACGCTCTCGTTCCAAGTTTATTTCTTACTTGGTTTGATATTTTCAGAGCGCAAGGTTGAGAAATCTTGTGCGATGCCTGCAGTAGATTATTATTTTCTTGTATTATCTTCACATACTTATTCCTAGTGAATTGAGATGAAATTAGTGACTTAATGATGGAGTTACATATATTTAGAATTTATTTTTTATTGTTTTGTGTTTATTATATTAAATAGAAATAGTAATGTTTTGATATTTTTAAATCGTTCTGTGTAAACAAGGACGCCATGGCGGATCAACAACAGCAGATGGACGGCGAGCCGCCAAATAAAAGACCTAAAATTGATTCTTTTTCAACATCTGATAATACAGGTAAAATATGAATTATGATTTTTATATTATTTTATGTAAAAACATGATAAATCGAAACTTGTACAAGAGTCAACAAAGATTTGATATTGAAAATACAAGGTTTCTAGATAAAAAAAAAAATTCATTACAAAAGATATTTTTTGTTACTTCTTGTTATAATACTATTTCTTGCACATTGCTTTTTAATTCTACAAGCATTTGTTTGTTGTAAGCATGATTTCTTTACCTCAAACTTTATTTTTAAAAAAAATTTATGGTTAAACATTTCCTTTTTTTCTCATTGGTGTTTGATATTGGTAGTAGGCATAAGCCTAATAGCCTATTTTTTTTATGATAAGCTAAGTCATTTGAATTGTGATCAGTAGGTAGGCTATTTGTTTAAAAGTACATCAGTACTTGACAACTTTTTGAGAATTAAAAAATATTCTTTAATTTATTCAGCATAATAATTATTTTATCTCAGCTTTGGCTTAACCTGAATTTGGTAATTATGTTGAAAATATATTTTAATCTGGCATTTTATGTTATGAACTTATGGATAAAACTTTGGTAAAAATTAAATCCTTTGAATACTTTTCTTACTCTATTGATATTATAAAGGGTAAATTTTCTGAAATGTATTAAAAACACCTTAATAGATTGAGGAAGACTACTTTTACATACCAAAAAAAATGAAAAAAATATGCTCATTTTATTTTAAAAAGTAATATCTATACCTTGTTTATCAAGTTAGGCCTTAGATTGAATTCTTTTATGATATTATATACAATATTCAAAATTTTTTAGTTATAACTGACTATTGATGATATGACATTGGGTATTGTTCTATATTTGAAATCAGTTCATATTTTCTGAAAAAAATTTATTTAGTTCAAAAAAATTTCTAAAGTTCAGAAAAGTTAAGTTAAGTTTAAGTTTTTTAAGAAATTCTTTAGTGGCAAGCTTCTGCAATTATTGCCAGTTGCCACTAAAGAATTTTCTTAAAACTTAAACTTAACTTTTCTGGAACTTAAGAAATTTTTTTGAAACTTAGAAAATTTTTTCAGAAAATATGAACTGATTCAAATATAGAACTTTCCCGAACATTGATATATTGAAATAATAAATATTCTTAAGCCAATCATTTGAATACATTGCAGTTAAATATTTGTCTTTTGGGGTCTTCCACCCCTTGTAACGCCCCGCTCAACGCCAGAGTACAATGGTAATTTTAATTATAATTATATTAATTCAGTGAATTTAATTAATCCAGGTTTTTATTTACGCAGAAAGGGACCTCTAAAGACAGATTTTTATATATAAATATAAATATACAAATTTTTTTTAAAGGTATATTATATAAGCTAAATGTGAGAAAAGTATTACACAACTATATTGTATTAAACTATGGTAATAGTCTTGCTGAGGTGAATAATCCCTTAATATTGTATTAAAACTATAATCTTTTAATTTATAAAAATGGTATAAAAAAAATCTTAAGTATTTTTTAGGGATTCACATACATTTTTAAAAATTATATTTTTATAAAAATATTAAATTACGCTAGGAAAACTTAACTATTTTGGGCTGATGGTGATACAATCTAAGTTAAGGTTTAGTTGTACGGCATCAACGAATCTATATAGGTTTAGGTTTGAAGCCTATGGCTTTTAGGTCAGTTTAGGACCCTCTAGTTCAGGTTATGATTAAGATTAGTTTAAGTAATGAACAGATTTAATGTGTATACTTAAACTAAAACTTATTAATAAACCTGAACTTGTAAGATTGTAAACAGAAGGACTTAACCTATATGGACTCAATTGATGCTGATATGCCTTAGCTTAACCTATATAGACATGGTTGCCAAGGTAAAAGTTTACATAGATCAATTTATACATGCTGTAGGCCTTATATATATATATATATATATATATATATATATATATATATATATATATATATATATATATATATATATATATATATATATATAAATTTTTTCAGAGCATTATTTACATTTTTTTTATATATTATAGTATATAATAAATATTTAATTTTTTTCTTATTTTATTTAATAACGTTTGGTAGGCCTATATTCAATTGATTCATTAATAATCATAAAAAAAAATTATCGAAAGAAATATAAATAATCAGAAAAAAATATTGATAGTTAACCTTACAAAAATGCTAAAATTAGCAGACTTTTTTTTCAGAGTCATTTTTTATTTTGAAAATATACATTTAAAATATATGCTAATCAGTAAAAATAACTTCAAAGAATTTTTTTATAGCATTTCTGTGAATTAAAAGTTTATAGTTTTAATACAATAGTTACCTAAAGTTTATTCACCTTAGCAAGACTATTTCCAAACATATAAATTATTAATTTACAAAAATAATATAAAAAAATTCTTTAAAGTTATTTTTAGCGATTAGTATTTGTTCAATAAAAAAAATTAAAAGGTAAAACTCTGAAAATAAATAGTCTACTAATTTTGGCATTTTTTTAGGGATAAACACTATCAATATATTTTTCCTGATTATCTATATATGTATCAATAAAAAAAATTCTTCGATAATTTGTATTTTTTTAATGATTAGCAACGAATAAATTTAATATACCAAACATAGTTAAATAAAGAAAAAAAATGGTTAAATATTTTTTTTTTATGTACGATAGAATATAAAATAAAATTCAATAATGCTCTAAAACAATAAATAAAAAGTTATATATATATATATATATATATATATATATATATATATATATAATATATATTATATAATAGATATTAATTATATATATAATAATATATATATAATATATATATAATATATATATAATATAATATATATAATATTATAATATCTAATAATAATATATATATATATATATATATATACTATATATATATTATATATATTAGTTCAGGTTATAATAAGTTTTGTTGGCTCTTTTCTGTTAAAGCCCCCACATTGATATATCGATTATTTTATTAAACTATAAATTTTTTTTTTTTAACACATATATTTAGAATCAGTGTATAAAGCTTATTACCATAGTGTAAAAAAAAAAAAAAAAAAAAAATTATAAATACATCATATATGTAAACCTGTTTTGATTTAAACTAAACATCCTAAGAGTAAGACCGCATAGATTATTAAGAGTCGGGGTCTCTCAGCCTCTAGGTGGACGACAGGGGGGACTTCATCCCCCCATCGGCTCGAGCCCCCTAAAAATTGAAGTTCAAGAAAACATTTCCATTAGGGGGCTCGTGCCGAGGGGGGATGAAGTCCCCCCATCGTCCACCTAGAGGCTGAGAGACCCTGACTCCTGATATCTATTCAGTCTACTCTAGGATGTTTTTTAGTTTTAAATCATAAAACGACTTTATATATATATATATCATATATATATAATATAACTATCATATATATATATATATATTATATATATAATATATATATTATATATATTATAATATATATATATATCTAATTATATAATATATTATATATTATATATATATAGTGCTGTTACATAAAAATAAAAATTCAGTTTTTTTTGCCTATAACTATTAAACTACTTTAAATATCAGACTTTTATAATAAAATTTTCTTATAATGACTAGGCCAAGGCTATATATCCCAGGAAAAATTATTTGTTTGGCTTATAATACTTTATAGTTATTTAGATTAAAAAAATGTAATGAAAAAAAAACCCCACTTCTAAAAACCCTTCTTAGAGCGACAATATGTCATTTCATATTTCAGTTAAATCATTTTTAAGTATATATATAAAATGAAAAATATTATTAAAAATAGTAAAAAAAAAGTAAAATTTAATATGATATTAAAATAAAAATTTTTATTTACGTTAAATTGTGCTCGGAGATAGAGATGATGTAACTGGTATGTTGAATCAGGGAAATATGCTGTGCTGAATAACCCCCTCCCTCCCTAACTCCTTGAATAGATTTGCATCTATCACTACCACCCTCATTTTAGATGAAGGGTAAGCTGGCACGTAAAATCGTGTTGATGCCATTCTAAAAACACTCAAAGGTTGAAACGAACCCACTCAGCCAATAGCAGGAATCGACTCTGGCCACACCTCAAACATACTTGCCAACACCAGCTCAGCTCTCGTAAGCTCCAGAAATAAGGAAAGTATCATCGTTGGTTAGAAAGGGGGGTAGGTATGCTATCTAAGATAAAATATTCCTTTAGAATACCCCTAGATTCCATACATAACCATGGAAATCGAATTCAGCAAGTTCCTAATTATATACTAAATCAATACTATATTTGGGTATATCCATGCCAATACAATATACTATGCATAGAGGCATTAGAAAAAGGGGGGCGGGGTACTAACTCAAATTCTAACAGTTTTAATTATGCTGTTTATAAACATGGCACCCTAACTCCCTATACCTTAAAACATAGGGTTAGACACCTGAACTCAGGTATATTCTATGTTGTAGGATATGCATGCTAGAAGTGCTAGAAAATTATACATGCGGGAGCGCGTGTGACATCACTTCTAGCATATACGAAATGTGATTGATACTATATATAATATAATATATAAATATATATATATATTATTATATAATATATAATATATATATATATTATATAATATATATATATTATATATATATATTATATACACACACAATCAATGTTAATTAAATTTATAGTAGTGAAATTATGGTGTGGAATGAGATCAAGGATGGGGCCAACAGGAAGGAATCAAATATCATATTAATTTATAAATTTCTTAATGCAGTGAATGCTTGCAATGTCTCAAAAAATCGGTCAAAAACGCTGATAATGTTTGAAATTTATCACAAATTTTAAAAATTTCCCAAAATTGAAAAAATCGACTTCGAGCCATTATAATATTTTTCACTCATACACAATGCGATTAATAGGTGCACCAAATTTTTTCACTCTAGACTCATATTTACAGAGATACAGAATGTTTTTTTTGTGTGTAACAAAATGAGGTGGGTTTTTCTTTATGTAACAGCACTAGTGCTGTTACATAAAAAAAACCACCTCATTTTGTTACATAAAAAAAAACCCACTCTGTATCTCGGTAAATATGATGTCTAGAGCGAAAAAATTTGGTGCACCTATTAATCGCATCTAGTATGAGTGGAAAAAATTATAATGGTTCGAAGTTGATTTTTTAAATTTTAAGAAATTTTAAAATTTTTTGAAAAATTTCAAAAATTTTTAGCATATTTGACCGATTTTTTGAGACTTTTCAAGCATTCACTGCATTAAGAAATTTATAAATTATCATAATATTTGATTCATTCCTATTGGTCCCATCCTTGATCTCATTCCACACCAAATTTCATGAAATTTTATGCAGCTCCTCCCCCCCGACACCTGGAGTTGAATCAAAATAAAAACCCACTTGACAAAAAAAAAAAAAAAAAAAAAACACTCCAAAATTAAATTGAAAATAGTGGGCATGTATATGCGCTATAACTCCTATCAACATGCTGTATGGTTGTTTTTTGATTCTGTCAGTGTGGGGTCCGAAACCCCCCAAAAAATGTTGGCACTTAAAAAAAACCCACTTGTAACCAAAAAAATAAAAACATGTATATTTTTACATTATCAGGGATTCACACTTATCTGGAAAGTCTAGGGAAAGTCAGGGAAAAAAAAATTGGCCAGGGAAACGTTTTAAGATATGCTGAAAGTCAGGGATAATTTTAAATTTCAACAACATATGAAAACATGCGGCACTAAACCATTTTTTAGCATATTTTGATATAATTTTTTTTTCCTGTGTGGCTTTAATTGTGGAATTAGAGATGTATTTGATAAGTGAATGAAAAGGATGGGTGAGGAATGGCATTCCATAAATCTACTTCTATCATGTTTCTTTCTATTTTTAGTTCACTATTACTTACTATTATTCTTCCTATTCTGTTCATAGAGGTTTGTTCCAAGTTCATCCTTTCAATTGAAGGTGATTGGATAATGGATGTGTTTTAGACTGTATGACTTATGAACTTAATCTGTTTATATCTTTTTTCTTTTTAGGGTTTATACTTTTTTGAGGTGTTTTTTTTTTTTTTAAGTTTGAATGAGGTGATTATTGGGCTTTTGTGGGCAGTATTTGAAGGTATTTATTTATCTTATTTATTTATAAAATGACTTCAAACAAAAAAACTAACTTTAACGACCAGTGGTTGGACGTCAAGAACCCACAGTTTATCACGAACTTAGGTAAAGGACCTGATAGTTCCAAGGCATACTGTAAAGTTTGTAAAAAGAACTTTGATTTATCTAACATGGGACGCCAAGCCGAAGCTTCACATTCAAGAGGGGAAAACTCATTTGAATTTAATCAAAACTCAGCAGGACCAACCATCATTGAAAAACTTTTTCGTTACGTGTTCTAATAATACAAATATTAGTGAAAGTGTGTGAACTGAAAATTATGCCATTCCATCAACTTCTAATCATACTCAACCGATTGTAAATGACCCTGAGTGTTCTATTAATAACCAACCAAAACCAGTTTATCAATCAGTTTCATCTTTTTGCATTAAAGATGATGTTACAAGATCTGAAATACTATGGGCATTAAAGGTGGTGGATGATAAAATACCTTTAAACTCGTGTGCAGATATAGGGGAAACATTTAAATTAATGTTTCCAGATAGTGCGGTAGCTTCAAATTTAAACATGGGGGCAGATAAATGTAAATATGTGGAATTAACCATGGACTTGCTCCCTATTTTTTCTAGCAAATGCAAAAGCACAATACAACTCTACTTTGCATGTGCAACTCATTTTACCCTTAGAAATTAAAATTCCAAATATTTTGATAGTGATTGTCTTTCTAAGAGACTTGATAATAGTTTTTTCTTCTATAGTACTGGGAATCAATGTTATGTGGAATTATTGTGGCAAAATATTAAATTAGGACTGATATTTTCCCGCGATGGAAATGCGACAGTGGAAGGAAGGTTTTTTTATAAATTAACAATTTTAGTGGAGAATCTGAAAGAACATAGTCTGATTTCTCAAAGAACAGAGCACAATGCTATAAAATCTCATGAAAGTATTCATAAAGTTCTATCACTCAAAAAATGTTGACAAAATGTAAGAGCTGCCCATAGAAGATATGAAGAACCTCAAAGAGTCAAAACAGAGCCAAAAAGAAGAGAATAAAGAGGTTTGAAAAAAGAAAATTATCCAAACAGATCTTAAACTTGGAGAGCAGAGAAAGATGTTAAACACTGAAAGCTTTGACAGAAAGAACGTTATAAAATCAAAAATTCAGATGCTTGAGAGAAAAAGTTACACTAAATCTCCTTTAGAAACTTTTGTGAATGCCACAGTGGAACGTTATTCACTTAGGCATTAATGTAAGCTTTTATTATTTTCTTTATATGTATAAATACTGTTTACTTTTGGAAAAAATAAGAAAGGAGTGGATGGCTTTGGGGAAGGTATAGGCTGATTACTAAAAAAAATTTTTTTAAAAAATAATCATCCATGATGATGAACATTTTCTAAAAGATGTAAATTTAATAATTTATGTATGAACTGAGTAAATAGGCTGCAATAATGATTAATAGATACTTTATACGCCAAAAATAACGAAACACACGCTGGTCAGGGAAAATTTGAGGATTTGGTCAGGGAATTCAAATTCAAATTTTCAGTGTAAAAATATTATTGTATAATATATATATATAATATATATATATATATATTTTAATATATAATATATATATATATTATATATATATAATATATATATTATATATAATATATATAATAATATATATATTATATATATATATATATTTATCAATCACATTTCGTATGTGCTAGAAGTGACGTCATGTATTCTCCTGCATGCATCATTTTCTAGCAATGTCAGCATGGCATATCCTACAATCATAGAATATACTGAGTTCAGGTGTCTAACCTATGTTTTAAGGAGTATAGGGAGTTGATTGCCATGGTTTATAACGGCATTGTGGCACACCTACTATGGTTTAGTACCCCGCCCCCCTTTTTCTAATGCCTCTACGCATGGTATATTATAATGTCATAGGAATATACCACACCAATATACAGTATTGATTAGTAAATAATCGATACTTGCTGAATTGATTCCATAGTTTTATGATGGAATCTAAATCACTTACCATGGTAATTAGTATAGATAGCACCCCTACCCCCCTTTTCTATTAAGCACCTATGCAACTTTTTTATTTCTTGGAAGCTTACAGAGCCGGCTTGGTATTGGCCTAGTAATGTTTTGAGGTATGTTAGAGTGATCACCGCTTTGCGATTGGGTTGTTTCTTTGAGGAATTTTGAAGCATCAATACAACGTTTTAAACGTGGCTGCTTCCCTTCGTCATAATTCAAGAGAGGGGTGTAGAGGGGATTATAGATGCAAATCTAATTCAAAGGAGTTTAGGGAGGAAGGGGGTTATTCAGCACAGCAAATTTCCTGATACAACACACCAGTTTACAATCAATATCACAAAATGCAGAAAAACACAATTTAAGAAAAAAATAAAAAATTTTATTTTTGTTATAATTTCATAATAAAATTTTACGTTTTTTTTTTTACTAATTTTTTAATATTTATCATTTTTATAATATCTTAAAAATGAATGTAACTGAACATATGATGAACATATTGTCACTCTAGGAGGTGTTTTGGTAGTGTTTTTTTTTATTTTTTATTTACTTTTGGTTTTTATTGTTTGCAGTGGGTTTTTTTTTTTTTTTTCGGTCTAAATAATTATAAAAGTATTTAAAGCAAAATAATTTTTCCTGGGATATATAGTCTAGGCCTTAATACATATAAGAAATTATTTAAAAAAGTACGATATGAAAAATATTTTCCCTAGAGGCAAAAAAACTGGAAGTGTTTTTTTAAGTAACCACTAATATATATATATATATTATATATATAGTATATATTATATATTATATATAATATATATATATTATATAATATATATATATATATATATATATATATATATATATAATATATATAATATATATATATATTATATAATATTATATATATATATATATATATATAATTATAGTGTCGGGCGGGGTGACTGGGCGCCTCTTTAGGAGGTGTGATTTGGTCACTCTAAAAAAATAAAAAAAAAAAAAAAAAAAAAAAACCCCTTCTTTTAATACCCACGCGAAGTAAAGTACTAAAAATTTTTTTTTAGATCATCTTTATTCTAAAAAAAGTTTTAATATATTTTAATAAAAATATGTTTAAATTAGGGGTACAAAATGCCCTTCAATAGAATTTCACTTTTGAAAAATGAGATTTTTTTTAACTTCGTTATAAAATGAAAAATTGTGGATGGATTTTAATTATTTAACGAATGAGGCAACTCTAGTAATGTTAGCTTTAACTGCATCAAAGTAAATTTTTGATCCAAACAGTATTAGTGGCAAAATCACGGGGCCTAACTTGGTCCGATTCACCCCGCCGTTAAAATTGATGGAGGGGTGACTCTGACCACCATTGTTTTTCGTATTTTACGTATTATTATTGACATTTTTATTACGTATAATTAATTTAAATATAATAAATAGTTACTTATATTAAGTAAAAATTAAAATAAAAAATTAAATTTATATAAAAAATACGAATTCAAAAAGTGTTAAAATTTTTGAGCGGAGAGGGGTGAATAGGACCACCTTATTTTTATTCTTATTTTATGTATCATTATTGACATTTTTATTACTTATTACGAATTTTAATATGATAAATAATTATTTATATTAAGTAAAAATTAAAATATAAAATTGAATTTATACGTAAAAGAGGAATTTAAACAGATGGTCCGATTTAGCCACTAATACTGTTTGGATCAAAAATTTACTTTGCCAGTTTAAAGCTAACATACTCGAGTGTATACACTGAAAAAATAATTAAAATCCATCCACAATTTTTCATTTTATAAAGTTAAACAAACTCACATATTTCAAAAGTGAAATTCTATTGAAGGGCATTTTGTACCCTAATTTATAACATTTTTTAAAAATACAAAAACTTTCTAGAATTAAAGATGATCTAAATGATCTAAATAAAACTTGTAGTACTACCGCCGCACCGCGTGGCTATGAAATGAGCGAAATTTTTATTATTATTATTATTTTTTATTTTATTTAGAGTAAACCGAATCACCCCTCTAAAAGAGGTGGGCCCGGTCACCCCGCCCGACGCTACATTTAAAATGTGAGTGAATCGCTAAAAAAAAAATTTTTATACCATTTTTGTAAATTAAAAGTTTATAGTTTTAATACAATGGTTACATAATACTTTCTCACATTAGCTATATAATTACCAAAATGATTAGTCTCTGGAAAAAAAAGTTACAGCCTTTCAAAGTTTGGAATTTTCCTCATAGACTTTTCTTATAAAAAACTGACCAGAGTTTCTTTTTATTGTAATTTGCAAGATAGGCGCAAGGGAAGACTGTAAAAGAAATTGTAGCATAGCCATGGTTACCAGAACTGTCTAGGTTTACAGCAATATAAATCCATATAAGTTAATGTTTAGGTTCACAGCATCATTGATCCATCCAGGTTAGGTCTCGGTTTAGGACCCTACTAGCTTGGGTTGTTTTGTTAAGTATACACAAAGTAAATCTGTGTATACTTAACAAATATTATCATAACCTGAACTAGGATGGTCCTTAACCGTCCTCGAGGCCTGTTCAGTTTTTATAAGAAAACCCTATGAGAAAATTCCAAACATTGAGAGGCAGTAACTTTTTTCCTAAAGGGACTGATTCATAATTTTTGTTTTTTATTCTTCATTACTATTTTTAGTCTATGCTGTGAATTTAATAAAAATCTGTTTAGAGGCCCTTGCTGTAAATAATTACCATTATCCTACATCTTTATATCAGTCGATCAGTTTTCAAAATGATGCAATCCATATTTAAAAATAATGTCTTTTCTTAATATTTTTAGGATTTTTTATTTCATATGTAACTGGTCTTCTGTGATATATTAAGATGCTCTTAATACATTTTAGGGTAATTATTGGGTATAGCACAACCTGTTTTAAAAAAAAAATGATTTATTTTAATTCCCGTGAAATGATACTGCCAAATCGGTAATTGTGGAGCAGTGTTGACTTGGGTTCATGTAAATACTGTATTAAAACTATAAATATTTAATTTAATTCAAAAATTCTTTGAAGTTTTTTTTTGCGAGTTGATGTATATATATTTTAAGTTTATATTTTCAATAAAAATCTAAAAAATATCACTGTTAATTTTAAACTGGTAAATTTCTCATTTTTATGGGGATATCACTATTTTTTTTCCAATTTTTGATATCTATTGCATTAATATTTTTTTGATCAATAAATCTGCATGATTATCAGTGATTTGATTTTATAGACAAAATTTACATATATAAAAAATTTTTGTAAATGAATTTATTACATACAATTTGATGATAATTTATTTGTAAACAATCTAGGTTAAGCTTATGTTTACAGCAACATATATCCATAGGGGTTAGACATCGGTTTAAGACCTTACTAGTTCAGGTAATGATAAGTTTTGTTAAGTATACACAGAGTAAATCTGTGTATACTTAAATTTTATCATAACCTGAACTAGGGGAGGCCAAAACCGAAACCTAACCTATATGGATTATTGATGCCATAGACTTAAGCCTAACCTAGATGCATCTATGCTGCCATAAAAGTTGACCTAAGTTAGATAGTTTGACTATATATATATATATTAATTCATGTATTTTATTTTTTATATACTAAAAAATATGGTTTTGCAAATTTCAGTAATTTTTTGAAAATTATTTACATAGCATCGGGCGGGTGACTTGGTCCACCATTTTTTGTGGGGTGAATTAGGCCGGTAAATATAAAAAAAAAATTTTTTTTTTGCTCATTCAATAGCCACGCGGTAGTACTACAAGTTTTATTTAGATTATCTTTAATTCTAGGGAGTTTTTATATTTTCAATAAATTATAAATATTGGAAATCTTAGTAAAAATTTCACTTTTGCGAAAAAAATGTGGGTTTTTCTTAACTTTGTTATAAAATGAAAAGTTCTTGATGGATTTTAATTATTTTTTCAGTGTATACAGTTGAGTATGTTAGCTTTAAACTGGCAAAGTATATTTTTGTTTTAAATAGTACATAGTGGTTCAATCACTGGTCCTAACTTGGCCCAATTCACCCCAATAAAAATTGATGATGGGGTAAATTGGACCACCATTGTTATAATTATTTTGTATTATTATTGATATTATTATGTATAGCTAATTTTAATATAATAAACAGTTACTTAAATTATGGAAAAATTAAAATAAAAAATTAAATTTATATGAAAAATATAAATTCCAAAAAGTGTCACAATTTACCCTGTGAATGGGATTAATTGGGATGCCACATTTTTATTCTTATTTTAAGTAGGCCTATCATTATTGATATTTTTATTACTTATTACTATTTTTATTACTTATTACTAGTACTGTTTGGAACAAAAATCCATCCACAATTTTTCATTTTATAACAAAGTTAAGAAAACTCATTTTTCAAAAGTGAAATTCTATTGAGGGGCATTTTATACCCTAATTTATTATATTTTTTAAAAATATTAAAACTCTCTAGAATTAAAGATAATCTAAATAAAACTTGTAGTACTACCTTTGTGTTAGATAAATAGAAAAAAAAAAAAAAAAATTATTTTTATATTTTTTTATTTACAGTGGACGATTCACCCTCTAAAAAAAGGTGGGCCCGGTCACCCACCCAATGCTATATATATATATATATATATATATATATATATATATATATATATAT
>JABUQX010000908.1:0-30000 GCA_015478945.1 Trachelipus rathkii
TCTTATCTTAATATCCATTGTTTTACATTTCCTACCATTTCTTTTTGATAGTCCTATACTTAATTTAAAGCTTCAATAGCACATGTGGGTGCATCTGTGGATATTCTCCATCTTTTTCTTTGACACCTCTCACCATTAATCTTGCCTTACAAATGCTTTTTCCTACTTTCATTTTTTCTTTCACTGTCCATTCAGTGGTTAATACTTTCCGGCTTCCTTTATTTAGGCCTAATACACCTCATTTTCAACTCGGCTTTCCAACTCCTTTTAGCTTCTAATACCTTTTTTCCTTCAAAATTAGCAAAAAATACCTCCTCCTCATCAGGTATATGTGTAATGTTTTTCCATTCCTTAAAATCAATCCACATTTTTTGTCCTGTTCATAAATTCTACACATTGTAACAATTATTCCAAATCTTGCTTGTAGTTTTTCCTGCTCTTCCAATTATTTTTACCTCATCATTTCCTCTTGGGCTTCTTTTTTGTTTGCTCTGTACCTCTCACCTCCCTTTATAATCAGTATGCTCTCTTCTACCTGAACTTCTCTCTCTAATTCATCTTTTTCATTATTTTGATTAAAATTGTCTCCTCACCTCTTCAGATTCTTCCAACTCTTCATATCTTTTTTTCTTCTTTCTCATTTTTTTTCTCTTCTGGTTTTCTTCTAATTCTTGTAATATGTATTCTATTTACCTCTCAAAGAGAGCCTTCATGTTTCAACGCTACGATTTTGCCCTCTATTCCAATGATTCTTGCTCTACCTCTCCATTCTTTCTCATTCTCCCTTTTATAATAAACTTCCTCTGGAATTACTACTACTTCCACTTTATAATATCTCACATTTTCTATTAGGCCCTTCTCATTTTTTTGCTGGCTTGTTTTATGTGAATCTCTCTAGCCTTATTCATGGCTATCAAATTCTCTTTCAACATCCTTTCTTTGTTTCTTCTTTTCTAAGCTTTATGGTCTGTTATTGTTTATCACAGTAGGAATACCTATATTCCTTCCAAATAATAATTGGTTTGGGGCAAATCCACCTTTCATCATTTAACTATTTTTGGCAGCTAATGCCCAATTTAAACTTCTTTTGTAACTCCTCCTCTTTAGTTTTCTCATGAATCTTTAATAAGACCCACCATTTTTTCACAAATCCCATTGCTCCAAGGGCTCTCAGCTGGAGTACTCAACAGCCTTATTTTAAATCTCCACCAAAACTTTTACCTCCTCTTATTGAAATTCCAATCCGTTGTCAGACAATAACTTTCATGGTGCTCCAAAAATACTTAACCATCTTTCCAATATTTTCTTGGCAATCTCCACATTTTTTATTTTTTATCCAAGCTCCTTTACAGTAGTGAGTAGCCATATCCACCATTATCAGAAATTTGCCCCCTTCCAATTCTCCTAAATCCATGGCTACCATTTCAATGAAGACTGTTGCCAACCCACATGGGTTTTGGTGGATTATTCTTGTACCTGATACAGACTTCGAAAATCTGTTTTAATTCTTTCTCCATTTCTTTCATCCCTTCACTTGATACATTTTTATCATTGTAGGAATCCTTCATAAGTGATAACATGTCTTCCTTTTATGGGTTCAAAATGGAAGTTAGTTCAGAAAGAGCATTGCATCATCAGTAAGAGGAGGTTGCTTTATTGGTGGAAGATTTAAAATAAGAAGCTATGATTGGCTCCAGCTGAGAGCCTTTGGAGCAATGGGATTTGTGAAAAATGGTGGGTCTTATTAAAGATTCATTGAGAAAACTAAAAGAGGAATATGGACGAATTAAGTTTAAATTGGTCATTAGCTGAAAAATAGTTAAATGATGAAAGGTGGAATTTCCCCAAAAGCAAGATTATTGGAAGGCAATATAGGTATTCCTACTGGTGATAAAAACAATAAGCAGACCATAAGCTGTAGAAAAGAAGAAACAAAGAAAGACGTGTTTGTAGAATTTTTATAGCCATGAATAAGGCTAGAGAGATTCACATAAAAAAAGCCAGCTAAAAAATGAGAAGGGCCTTGATAGAAAATGTGAGATATCATAAAGTGGAGGAAGTAGTAATTGCAGAGGAAGTTTATTATAAAAGGGAGAATGAGAAAGAATGGAGAGGTAAAGCAAGAATCATTTGAATAAAGGGTAAAATCGTAGTGTTGAAACATGGAGGCTCTCTTTGAGAGGTAAATAGAATACATATTACAAGAATTAGAAGAAAACCAGAAGAGAAGAAAAAAAGATATGAAGAGTTGGAAGAATCCGAAGAGGTGAAGAAACAATTTTAATCAAAATAATGAAGAAGATGAATTAGAGAGAGAAGAAGTTCAGGTAGAAGAGAGAATACTGATTATAAAGGGAGGTGAGAGGTACCAAGCAAACAAAAAAAAGCACGAGGGGAAATGATGAGGTAAAAATAATAGGAAGAGCAGGAAAAACTACAAGCAAGATTTGGAATAATTGTTACAATGTGGAGAATTTATGAACAGGACAAAAAACGTGGATTGATTTTAAGGAATGGAAAAACATTACACATATACCTGATGAGGAGGAGGTATTTTTTGCTAATTTTGAAGGAAAAAAGGTATTAGAAGCTAAAAGGAGTTGGAAAGCTGGGTTGAAAATGAGGTGTATTAGGCCTAAATAAAGGAAGCCGGAAAGTATTAACCACTGAATGGACAGTGAAAGAAAAAATGAAAGTAGGAAAAAGCATTTGTAAAGCAAGGTTAGTAGCGAGAGGCTTCGAAGAAAAAGATGAAGAATACTCTACATACGCACCTACATGTCCTACTGAAACCTTAAAAATACGTACAGTGTATAGGAATATCAGAGATATGGTTGGAAATGTAAAACCATGGACATTAAGATAGCATATCTACAAGGAGATAAAATTGGAAGAACAGTTTATATAACACCTCCGAAAAAAGCAAGAACAAACAAATATGGAAGTTAAAGAATGCAGTTTATGGATTAAATGCTGCTGCTAAGGTTTGGTATAATAAAGTGTTAAAAACCATGAAAGAAGTAGGAGGAGAGAAATGCTCATTAGATCTAACAATATTTAGTTGGAAGAGAAATAATGAACTAATAGGAGTAATGTGTACCCATATGGACGATTTATTCTCTGAAGGAAATGACATATTTGAAGTCATAGTGGCAATTAAGAAAAAATTAAAAATAGGAACAGAAGAGCAAGGATTATTTAAATATGTAGGAGTGGAAGTGAAACAAGAAGGATGTTTATGGATGATTCAAAAAAATTATATAAAACAGATGATGAGACATAGGAGTTAAGAGAAGGAAGAATTAGGGTTGAAGGTATACACACACTTTATTGGGAAATGTCGACAAAGAGAAGTCACAAATAGGTTATATAATTAGCTTGGTAGATGAAAGAAAAAGTGTCTGATATTTGGGAAATCGCGAGTTGTCAAGAGGGTGGCGAGATCAACAATAGAAGCAGAAACATTAACATTAGTTGAAGAGACTGAAACAACTATTTATTTGCAAAACATATGGAAAGAAATTGCAGGGGGAAATGTTCCTATAGAAATAAAAACTGACAGCAAAACATTGAGTAAAGCAATCTATTCCACTTCAGGAGTGACAAGTAAAGGTTGAGGACAGACATCACTATTATCAAAGAAATGATAGAAATGAAATAAGTAAAATACCATGGACTAGCACAAATGCACAGATAGAGGATGTGTTAATGAAAGAAGGAGTGAGATCCAACAACATGAGGTTATGTTAAAAAGGTGGTCATGACCTTTGATTTATGTATCTTAACTAAATACCATAGTAGTAATTTTATTGTGCAGTGTAAAGCAAATAAGAATCCACCTTTGTTATATCTGTGTAAAATGAAGCAAAAGATATAATCAAAAATACTTATTAAATACAAGTGATATTACTTTTAATCTTCTATCTTTCAAGAAACTTCAATCTCTCTACTCACTACAACAATATTCTTTAAGTGAGTTATAGTTGCTTCATACCAAGAAATTTTTTTAATTTTAATCCCAATTTTTCACCTGAAATAAGGCAACCTAATAAAACAAACTTCCTTTGACAAAATAGACAACAAAATCAAGACCAAATAAACAATTATATATATATATATATATATATATATATAGTATATATATATATATATATATATATATATATATATATATATTATATTATATATATATATATATATATATATATATATATATATATATACCTAACAACAGAATAAATAATGCAAAACCTATACAAAAAAAAATATTTTGAACAATGAAAAATATCTACACATCACAAACACAAGAAGCTACAGGCTGTAAACAAAATAAAATCTGCCCAAAAAACCAATGCAACATCATTGTCATATTCCAAAATCAAACATAAACCTACAATCTGCACAAATAGATTAACAATTAAACTTAAAAGATTGAAGAACAAACAAGAAGAAGTCCCCCTCCTCTCCCATTCACTCACTCAGAAGTAATCAATACCATCAAAAACTTCAAAAACTCGCAAGCAGAGGGTCCAGACAAAATATCCAAATTTATTTCTCAAACACTTAGGAACTAAAAGCTATTAAAACCCTAAAACTATCCCACCATTCCGGAAGCAAGCCCATATAATCCCCATTCTAAAACCTAACAATACCACCCAATAACCTGGCTTCATATAGATCTATATCATTGTTCTTTACAATATCTAAAGTGTTTGAGATGTTAATCCTGAATAGAATCTACCCTTCTATCCTCCTCTCAGATGTCCAAAATGGATTCAGACAAAAACATTCTAGCACTACATACTAACCAATTTAACACTTAGCATCCTCAAAGGATTTAAATAAACCTTACCCCCCCCCCCTCCTGCACTCTTATAGCAGCAAGACAAACAAGACATTCAATACAGTTCCACACCACCTCTTAATAGACAATATATGAATGATCCATAGAATAGTATGATTGACCAAGCTTTTATATTGATGTACTTCAAAATCCTTTGGTATATTGGTAATTATTCTGCATGGTAGCTAAGTTGTTATGTTTGTTTATAATTTTCATAACATTTAAAATTGGGAAAATGCATTCAAATTGAATGGCAACTTATGTTATTTCTTTTTTACTTCTGTCTCTATTTTCTTATGTTAAGTATTTGGTATAATGACTTTTTCCAACATTACTATGATGCTCTGTCAATTTCAGATTCTGAATGACAAATATATATATACCTACTAGTTTTTCTACATGTTTTTTACTTTGTTTCCTTTCCCCTGATTTTATTGTACTCATATTATTTCTCCAGAATTCATTTTGTTTTCTTATCCCATATATGCAACCTCAGTGAAACAATTTGCAATTTGCTTTTTCCTTTGCAATGCCTTGCAGTCTACTATAATGTTAAATAAGGAATGAACTGGGATTTCTTTTCTTGGAGACATTCACCTAATCATCATCCAGTAGGTAAAAAAAAAAAAAAAAAAAAAATTAACTTACTGTTTTGTTTCTTGTAATAAACAAGATTAGCATTTACTATCTAGTAAATTTAAATTATAACTTCAGTCAAGCTGTCCTTAATATACTTATATATTTCTGAAAAAAAAAAAAAAAAAAAAAATTGATATAGAATAAAACTAAACTCATTAAAATAGGGACCTAACACAATTTGCTGATTTCTAGTTAATTAATAGCCTAGGCCATACCAATCTCAACTGATGTGTGAAGTTTCAAATACAAATATGGTGACCCACTGTTTATAAGTTAACCTCCTCCCAATAGATCATTACAAGAAACTTGCAAAGGGCTACAGCTTAAAATTAAATTGCCAAAATTACATTTTGTTTCATAAAAATCACCTTCAAAAAAATTTCAATTTTTCTATTTATACAAGTTTATACATTAGTTTCAGGCTTCATTATTTTTTTAACAAGAAATTTTAAATAATAATGATTAAAGAATATCTAGGCTTCAAAGTTCAAGATGCCAAAGTATCATTCAGGAGGAAAATTGAAATAAAATTAATTATTTTTAAAATGAAAGCAATTCATTTAAGTTTAAAATTTTGTGGAAGTTAGTTATAACAATAGTTTAATGTAAAAAGAGTTTAACTTAAATCTTGTACTTTTTTTCACAGGGTGTTTAAAAATTATTTAAAAAAAAAAAAAAAATGGCAAATTTAGAGTTCATTATCTTAAACACATTAAAATATTCTACAATATGTAATTCTATGTAAAATAAAGAGTTTCAGATATAGCCTTACAAGTCAAAATATTAATTATTTTTATTTATAACAATGGATTAATTACTTGCCAAAATACATGTTTCTATGGGTAATTATAGTAATAGTTATATAGCTATACTTTTAAAATGTAAACAATTATTCAGATGGTAACATGGTACCAAGGAAAATGTACTAAGTTGGCCCTTCCGTGAAGGTTACGATTTCTGAAATTTTTTTAAGGAAATTTACAATTAACTAAAATTTAGAAATAATATAAAACGGAAAAAGTGCTAATGAACACAAGACCTTATTCAGCAATTTTTATATATCATATATAATAATATATAATATATATATATATATATAATATATAAATTATAGATTATACTGATATATATTATTATATATAATAAATATATAAATATAATAATATATATATAATCAGTTGGCGCGCTTTTGGGGTAGGCAGGAGTTACGGCAACGCCGTACTTTGCCTTAGTGAAGCTTCAAAAATATAAAAAAAAAAAAAATATTATATAGATATATATATATATATATATATATATATATATATATATATATATATATATATATATATATATTATATATATATAATATATATATAAAGAATGATTTCTTTCGAAAATTAGGCTAGCTTTAAGATTCCGATCATCAATCTACTCGATTCCTTCTTTAATAGTAGCGATCGGTGGAAATTGTTACTTCTCCCGAAGTTCAAAAAAAAATAGTTTCCTTATTCTCTGAGGGCTAGGCAACTTGGATGTGCCTAACGACTCGTTTTAGCAGTCTTTTTTTTTTTAAATAATCCCCGTTTAAATTACCATTAGCAAGAATAATAATATATTATTATTAAATAATTATATAATTAACTAATTAATTATTTTATGTAACTTTATCATCTCTTATACCGAAATATTTAATTCGACATCACTTTAAAAATATTTGACTCAAAATCAGTCTAAGAAACCGCTTTGAGTCAAGACTCTTCCTGGGCGAATTGTAGCTTGCCTCTGCCGACCAGCATTAGCTCCCGTTATCAATATTAATAATGTTGGAGACTTTGTATATTTATATAAAATACGCATTTTCATATTATTTATTTCCGTTAACTTATTTTTTAATTTTGTGTTGTTAACTGTGTTTGTATAAAATTTGAATTTAGTTGTTTTATAAATACTGGGATATTGGAACGTATTCGATTTAAGCTTCTTTAATTACTAAATCTTTTTCGAGTGTTATGAGGCCCATTGTAATTCAAAATGTTAGAATATGTTGAACCATTCATTCTCTTACATTACATTGTTGCTAAATTATTAATAAAATACTATATATATATATATTTACCTAAATAATAAAAATATGTATACATCTCCAAATATCCATTTTCCAATATAGTTTTATACATAAATTAAATACATAATATTTATATATATAATATATAAGTAATATAAAGTCAATATTATATATATATATATAATATATAATAATATATTATTATATATATATATATATTATATATCACTAATATATATATATAAAATATTAATTATTTTTATTTATAACAATGGATTAATTACTTGTCAAAATACATGTTTCTATGGGTAATTATAGTAATAGTTATATAGCTAAACTTTTAAAATGTAAACAACTATTCGGATGGTAACATGGTACCAAGGAAAATGTACTAAGTTGGCCCTTCCGCGAAGGTTACGATTTCTGAAATTCTTTTAAGGAAATTTACAATTAACTAAAATTTAGAAATAATATAAAACAGGGAAAAAGTGCTAATGAACACAAGACCTTATTCAGCAATTTTTTTTATGTAGCTATATACTTAATTTAGGTCATTTCAGAATATAGGTATTTAGTTAGTTAATATTCTAGACTATTATGTTTAACAAAAATTAAGTTTAAACATTAATAAAAAATTGTAGTGATGTAACATAACAGTATTCAGCTATGGCTATAGCTAAATATCATTTTGATATACTGCCTTCAGCCAGAACTTTCTATAATTAATTGAACATTTTTTCCTTAAAATTCTAGGTAATTATGAAGTTCCAGTCAGTGAAATCATTATTCATACATACTCTATTGAAACTATAAACAAAATGTAAAAATTATAACACTTCAAATAATTGGGGAAGACCATTTTTGTACAATAAATAAGGATGAAATAATAATTTACTACAAAAAGTATACTCCGCATTCGAGATTAGGCCTCGCATTATTCAGCTAGGGTTGCAGTTAAGCTTTCAATATTTTATTGATTATCGATACATTGTTAGCATTTTTATAAACAGAAAATGTACAAAAATAATAAAAAACATTTCAAATAATTGGGAAGACCATTTTCATACAATAAATAAAGAGGAAATAATAATAATATACTACGAAAGTATATTGAGCACTTGAAAATAGGCCTTATATCACTCAACTAGGGTTGCAGTAATACTATAATTGGGGAAGACCCTTTTTGTACAACAAATAAAGATGAAATAACTATATACCAGGCTTGGGGTTCAAGTACTTGTACTTAAGTAAATTTTTTGACGCACTTATACTTGCAGTATCTAAAACAAAGTACTTGTACTTGCACCATTTGTACTTAAAAAATTGCAAAGTACTTGCAAGTACTTTTGGCATTTTTAACTTGCCAATATATATTTTTTCTTTATCATTTTCAATGAAGGATTGAGATTGAATTGTTGAGAAACTTTCCTTGGATGTCACCCTTCTAAAAATGTCCATGCCCATGCTAGCGTATATATATATATATATATATATATAATATAAATTATAATTATTTAAATTATATATATTCATATATATATATATATATATATATATTATATATATATATATATTATATAATATTGAGTATAATTATATATATATATTATAATTATATGATATATATATATATATAATTAATATCATATATATATATATATATATATTATTATATATTATATATATATATATATACGTATATATATATATATATATATATATACCCAAGGGACACAGAAAATCATACAATTCCCAAACTAAACCCGGAACATCAGCCAACTCATTAAACAAAGAAACTCCCTTCGAAAACTCAATCCATATACCCCCCACATCTCTAACCAAATAACAAATCCTAAATACCCAAATCAGCAACCTCATAAACCACCAACACTACTAAAAAAATTCTCTGAATACCTCCAACAAAAACATCTCACGCAAAGACAATTAAGAAAACCTGGCAAGTCATCAAAAAAGTTAAACAATTCACGAAACAACCCCCCACCATCGTCACGATCCCCACTCACCTAAACAACTCCCTCCCCTCCCTAAAACAATCAGACGTCTCGCTACATTACGCTTCTAGATCTCCCCGCAAACCAACACACCCCATAACAGGAAAACAAAAAAACAAACTTAGAAAACTCAAACTAGATTCAACCCCATACCTCCATTCACAACAATCATGAAAAACAGAAACCCTTTAAAACCCTCAAAAAATTCAAACAGCATCAGGCCCAGACTCCATATCCAACTCACTTAAAACACCTGGGAATAACGCAATCCTCTAATACAGACATCTTCACATAATCCGGTGGCAACTCAACTACATTCCCCCAATTTGGAAACAAGCATACGATAATTCCTAAACGCAAACCAAAAAATAGAAAACCCCAACTCCCCTTCCTCCTTATCCCCAATTTCTCTGCTTTGTTCAGTCAGTAAGATTGCTAGAAAATTAATATTAATAAAATTTCCCGATCTATTCCTCTCCCAGACTCCCAACACGCTTTAAAAGCAACACTCTACAACCACAGCCCTCACTTCCTTCACACAAAACACATCATTAACGGCTTCAACCAATTTCCACCTTCCATAGATCGTTATACTCACAGCAATAACATAGACAAAGCATTTTGACACCGCCCTCCCCACACACCTCCTAATTCAAAAAATCCTACATTCGGGATTTTAGAAAAAGACAAAAAATGGCTTTCAATTTCCTCACCAAACGTGCCAAAAGTATTATTTAAAAACAATCTCTCCCACTCTATCAAATTACAAAATGGATTTCCCCAGGGAGCCATTCTCTCTCCATGTTTATTTCACTTTTTTTCACTGCAGACTTATCCCACCCCAACCCACCACTCACCAAACAATCAGTATGCAGACAAACATTAGCCTCATTTCCAAACACCCAGACGTTAAACCACAGTCCAACACACATACCAAGAATAACTACACTCTTAGAAAACTGGCTGAATCACAACAGAATACGCATCCCCCCTTAAGTCCTCTATCACCCTATTAACAACCGACCGACATCAATCCTCCTCCATTCCCTTTAATATCTAACAATAACCCCCTCCCACTTAACAAACCCCAAAAATACTAGGACTTACACACGACACCCACATGACGATTTCCCCCCATATTGACCAAATCACTTCCACAACTCAACGAAACTAAACACCCTCCGAACTCTTTCCCAACACAATTTCAGCGACAGTAAACACACACTAACTACACTATCTATAAGCAACTCCTTAGAACTAACCTAAATTACGCTTCCCCAGCATGCTTCCCTGCAATTTCAAAATCAAAACACAAATAAAACTACAAAAATCTCCCAAAAACGCAGCCTTAGAATTATCACAGGTTGGCACTAAAACCACCCCAAATCAACATTAACACGAGAACAACCTCCATCTTCCCCATTTCCACACATCTGAAGATGGTGTGGACTCAATTCTACCAGAAGACCCGTAACCCAACTCACTTTGTTCACCAAATTCTCTCCAATTCCCCCTCGACAAAGACTAAAAAAAAACCCCCTTCTTCACCAGCACAATTCTATACAACACGTATAATATATTATAATTCCCCCCCCTTCACCCTAATAAGCCATGGACTTCACATATCCGTACCCACCTAACAAATCTTCAAAACCGCCCCAATAATACTTTATTAAATAAACCCCTCCCCAAAACTCTCCCCAAATAGAAGAAACCGCGGTGAAGAAGCCAAATGGAACTCGCTCGGTGCAGATCGGGTCACCCACCAGAGACTCATGCAATATAAACATAGATTTTAAACTAGACAAACATCACCTCTGCCCCACTATGGCACAAAGATTGCCACAATCTCAGGATTACTAATAAGAGCACTCCTGTTCTAGTGCCCATCTCTCGACGCCCCCATTTGCCGTCTTTCTGTATCCTCTATGCTCACCTGTGGAACCGCTCCCAGTGGCGGCGGACCAGCTTCTCTGGAAGCAGTGTGGCCCTTCAATTAAGGTGGGCCAGGGGCAGAAGTAGTATATATATATATATATATATATATATATATATATATCTATAATATAATATATATATATATATATAGTATAGTTATATATATATATATATAGTATAATATTATATATTAGGGCAGAGCGTAAAAAAGAAAATTTTGATTCCAGATTTGCCTTAGTGCGGAAAAGTTGGGCACTAGTGGGTAGGTTATGTGTGCAAAGTTTCAAGAAAAAAAAAATCTTCCATCTCCATTTCCTCCTTGATTTTTAGCAGATTTTACCATATAGATAATAATGTGTATTTCCACTGTTTTGTAGTCAGCTTCTCATTTTATTCGTAAAAATGACGATTTAACCAAAAACTCACCACAGAGAGGCATAGGTGGCACACTGCGTGCGCGCATGTGCTCCACTATCCAATCACAATCAAGGTCACACTTCATTTACAAGTGAAATTCCCATCTGTGATGCAATTTCTTCGATGATTTTGTTTTGATTGGAATAAAAGTATTGTGCTCATTAAATCTATTTGTAAGAACGTTCCTGCATGATTTTGTTACCGGAATTGTTGATTATTTTATAACAGCACCTGCTAAAGTAATTAAGAATTGGTAAATAGTAATAACGTCATATGTTTTAGCAATTATTTGCAAAGAAAAATGCACAGCAGAAGCAGCGTATTTTGTCCAGTGTTTGGCGCTCCAACGGAGTTAATTTGCCATATTTTGCCAACATATGCAAACAATGAAATATTATTTGTTGGTTCGGAATGATTTTAAAGTGAAGTTAAATAACGTCAATCCAAGTGTATCAGATATCGCGGATAAAGTGGCAGAAAGAATAGAAGAAAGCTGGCATACAGCCTCTCTTCCTTTTATTTTGCGCTAACGTGTAGTACAGATGATCTGCACATACAACGAAAAATACATGATAAAGAAATATTTTGCCATGAAAACATTGTCAACGGCAACTTTAGAAATGAAGCTTAAAACCTTCTAGATAGACTCAGAAATTGTTCGACATTTCTTTGCGTTAAGTGTGTTTCTTTTGAAAAATGTTCTTGCCCAAAGTATAAAAAGATCCCTGAAATGGAAAGATCTTTTCTTATAGACCAACGAACATTTTGGCAAATGTCCATTGGCACAGTTGATTTTAAAACAACTGAAAAGCTGAGGAAACGAGCCGAAAGGAAGCCGAAAGAGACAGAAGCATTGAGACGTAAAATAAATATTTCTCCATCTAGGTTCACATTTCCTGAACCAGATTCAAAAGTAGATCCACCTCATTCCGATAGTGAAACAGAATACTTCAAGCCTTTCACATCCACACTGACACAATCTGAAGGGAAAAAGACGTCACAATCAAGACGATACCCAGCATTAGCTACAGCTTGCGACAGAACCTGAGTTTCAGATCGGGCTGGAGCCTTCATTGCAAGCGCTGTTTTGGAAGATTTGGGGATGATTAAGGAATCAAAAACATCAAATGTGGTTGAAAGACAAAATAAGAAGCGGGAGAGGAAAAACATTCGTACAGAGTATCAGGAAAAAAATGAAAGGCAGCTGGAACCACAGAAGGGACTTTATTTTGACAGAAGGACCAAACTCTAATGCAAGAGAGTGTAGAGGGAAAGATGTACCAGAAAACGGTCCTGGAAAAACATGTTACAATGATTAAGGAACCAGGTAGCAAGTACCATGGGCGCACAGCACCAACCTCTTCATCAGCTTTGAGCATCTCTCAAATGATGTTACAATTCATGAAAAAAATGAATATTGACTATCATCATCAACTAGTAGCAAAAGGGTACAATGGAACAGTCATTAATACTGGCTATAAAAATGGCATAATTGCCTGTTTTGAGAAAGCCACTGGCAAACCCTTACACTGGTTTATCTGCCAGTTACAAGTAAATGAGTTGCCACTCCAACATTTAGTGCAGCCTTTGGATGGTGGAATGAGTTGACCTAATGCATTTTCTTGCCCAATTGGGAGATTATTGGCAAATTGTGAGAACCTCCCTGTTGTTAGATTTGTAACCATTTCTAGCGAATTTCCGAAAATCAAGAGAAATGAACTTAGAACAGACCAGCGATACCTTTGGGATATATGTCAAACTGTCACAAATGTTAACTGCTCATCCGCTTTGTCACAAAGGCAACCTGGGAAAATCTCATGCACGTTGGCTAACAACTGCAAATCGCATCATGCACTTTTCATTAGCTCTTCAGATCCTTCAAACCAACTTCAAACTCTGGCAGAGTTCGTCATAAGAGTGTATGCACCAATGTGGTTCACAATACAATTAAATCAATATTGCACGGATGGTCCACAAAATATGTGAAAGGCAATAAACATCTCATGCTATCTTAAAAAAGAATTAAAGACTGTGGTCAATCCCATTATCCAGAGAAACGGCTATTTCTGCCACAAGGAAGCAATAATCCTGTCAATGATCACAGACGACAGACAGGCCATTCAAGAGCTTGAACTACATAGAATTTGCAAGCAAGAATGGAAAAAAAGAAAGGGATCAGATACTACAACATTCCCCTGCTCAACTTCGAGGCAGTTTCATATATAGATCTTATTGATTGGGAGAAATGTAAATTGACAGAACCTCCAATAACATCTCACTTAACAGTTGATTTGAGAAATTTGATTTTCAATGGAGATGGAGAGTCTGTAGCTCTACACCTGGGAAGCCTAAAATTTCCCTGCCACACCCAAAGTGCTGAACGTTTTGTGAAACTAGTAATAGAAGTTTCTGTGTGTGTGTGGAGAAAATAAGCGTGATGTTTAGTTAGTAGTGGTTAGAAGCAGAACAGAGTTGAGAAAAGCTATGCCTTCATTTGAAACCAAACGTGAGTACTGAGTAAAACCAAAATAACTATAAGGGCAAGGGAGTTGGTGCCCATATGGTTGGGTGGATGGGTGGGCACAGGTGGAACTCAGAATGCAGCCACCTCCCATGATGAGTTCTGGGTTTTTTCTGAATTTTAATTCAGAAAAAAGCAGAGCTGCATACAAAATAATGGAAATACACATTATTAACTATATGATAAAAATCAGTTAAAAATCAAGGAGGAAATGGACGGAAAATATTTTTTGTTTTTCTTGAAACTTTCCACACGACCTACCCACTAGTGCCCAACTTTTCTGCATTAGGGCAAAAAACGAAATAGAAATTTTCTTTTTTACACTCTGCCCTAATATATATATATATATATATATATATATATATATATATATACTTATATATATATATATATATATATATATATATATATATATATATATATATATATTATATATATATATATAATATATATATATATATATATATATATTCGCAAGTTTTGATAAAGTACTTATACGTAATCCATGTACTTGTACTTGTACTTGAGAACATCTGAAAATCTCTGTACTTGTAGGTTCAAGTACAAGTATTTGTACTTTTACTTGACAAAATACTTGAACCCAAGCTGCTATATACTGACGAAAAATATACTCAGCACGTTTGAAATTAGGGCCTCACATCATACTAGGGTTGCAATAAATCTATAGATATTTTATATGCTTTGAACCCTACATTTCGTTGCATTTATTATTTACAATAGTGCAATAGTCGTAGGTAGTTCCAATTATTATAAATCGATTTCAATTTACTCTTTTACTGGTATGGGTAGTGGTAATATGATAATGACTCATGTATATATTCAAATAATAATATATATATATTATATATATATATATAATATATATAATGTTTATATTATATATATAATATATATATATATATAATATATATATATATATAATATATATTTTTTTTATTTTTTGTCAGTGTACAGGACCCACATGGCTCACAGAGAAGCAGCCATACTGGGCTAAAAAAATCAGCACAGATGTGAGGGCCCTATCATAGTATTGTTTCAATATGTCAAAGAGATTTTGGATGCGGAAAGAATATGTATTCAGTCATCAAAAAATAAAAAACTACATAAAATTTTAACTTTGTATTATAAATAGTCTTTAAGATTACATAACAAAATCAAATGTTATAAAGAATATCACATTCTTGAAAATACAAGAAATAGTTGTTACTATTAAAGTGAAAGATTCAGAGCAAGATAAATGGGATAATCTTCAGAAGTGTTATGGACGTAAAGTAGGAAATAACAACGGTGAATCAGGGTCTAGATGCGAGGCAATCTATGAAGATATAGGCGAACAGATTCGTCTCGTTGGCAACGACAAAATTTGCAAATGGGAGAGGAGTCCCGTCTGACATATAGTGACTGAGTGATATTAGCGTGGCCTTAACAAGGCGGGCAAGCAGTCACCTCATGGAAGGCATTTCTCGGTCGTATGGGAGGAAGACACTCACCAATATTCGGCTATGTTTCTGAGTTTCACTCCTCGCTGATCACTCATCCAGCACTCTTGCCAACAAGATCGAAAGCCTTGTCAGAGAGCAGGATAGTAATCAGTTGATGGAAGGCAACCTTGTCGAATGGCTCCAGGAGTACCTGGACAACTTCGAAAAGAGGTGGCCATTTTGGCCTCTATGTCAGCAATTTCATTGCCAGATAACTTGTGCACAGAGGGCCTCGTCCAACATAAAATAATTTTTTTGCTGTAGTGATAATATCAACCCGAAGAAATTGTTGTCAGTGGATACATTGTGTTTTTAGAATAAGGGTTTTAAGTGCTTGTAGTAATCAGTTGAATCTGAATAAATGACATAAGAATGATCTTGGTTAAGGATAAAACTCGAGAAAGGGCAATCATTATAGCCATTAATTCTGCCGTTAAAAATTTGAAGCATGAGGGGGAGGTTATATGGGATAGATTGCAGTCAGGAAAGACAGCAGATGCGCCCAACTGTCCGCCTGTTTTAGAGCCCTCAGTAAACACTGGAGTAAATTCATCATGAATCGTGGAATGAGAGAGAGGAATGATTGCTTTTAACAAGGCAGTCTAATGTGTAGAGTTTGGAAAAGTCAGAGCCAAGCAAATGGTGGAGCGGGGAATAGCGAAGGTGTTACCCTTCATCAAAAGAGAAAGCAGCACTTTTGCAAAGGGATGTTTAAGGAAATTTAGGATGTTCTGAACCGGTTTGCAAAAATGGCCAGTAATTGGGATTCTGAGGTATCTCCTGCAGAATCGCGTGTCAGCAAGTATGGTATTTGGCGTTTGAAAACGAAGCATAGCTTGTACACCAATGTATTTCCTTGAGAGAAGTGGCATTCACATGGCTTCAACTTCAAGGCCTCACCGGGGGTACATCAGAAGGCTCCAGTGAGATTCGGATTGCCTCATTTTGAATGGGATCTAATAGGTGATAGTAGTGTTTGTGGAGGTCTGGCTGTATACTGCACAAGCCATAGTCCAGTTTCGATCGGATTACGTCGATGTAGAGGCGTAAAAGGGACTTGTGAATCAGCACCTCAAGATTTTGAGGAATAATATAATATATATATATATATATATATATATATATATATATATATATATATATATATATATATATTATATATATATATATATATATATATATATATATTTGATGAACAGATTGCGGGATATGGCAATGGCAAAATCTGCAGATGCGAGGAGGAGCCTGTGACATGTAGTGGCTCTATAAAAATATCAAATCATTGAAAAATGGAAAAAACTATTGATTATCAGAAAAATAAAAATGCTATTCATGTATTGATAATCGAAATAAAATATTGGTAGTTTTCCTGCAATGCTAGTCAAATAAGAAAAAATTTGAGTATACTTTTTGTAGCATTATTATAGTAACGTTTTTATATTTTTTATTGTATTTATTGTACAAAAATGGTCTTTCCAATTATTAATAGTTTTTTTTTATTATTATTTTTTACATTTTGTATTTATAGTTTCAATATAGCATGAATAATTATTACACTGACCGAAATTCCATAATTACCAAATTTTTAATATTAATTTTGTACAGAATATATTTGTAAGCTTTAGAAATATTTGGCTTTAATTCTGCTTATAAGTATGAAATAGTTATATATAAATATGTAGAGGATGAATAATTTTTATTTTTACTGAAAGATACTTTTAACAAATCTTGTAAAAAAATTTTTTTTAACAGATAGCACAACCGCTCACAGGCAGAGCCCTAATCAAGGAGGAGGTGTACTTAACATCCAAGCAAGATGAAGCCAGCCAAAGGAGAGGATAACTCACATTCTCCCACCCAACCAGATTTGAACTTTGGACCCTCACTATGTTTGGAGAATGCTCTTCCACTGAGACTACAGGCATTTTTATATAAATATAAATGCAAAGGAAAAAAAAAAAATATTTAATAATATATTATAAATTTTTAATATATATATATAATATATATATATAAATATATATATATATATATATATATATATATATATATATATATATATATATATATATATATATATATATATTCTGAATTACAAGATGCAAAAATATTAAAAATATTTTCAAAAGCATCTTTTTTTTTAAAAACTGACTCTTCAGAAGCTCAACAATTTCCTCCTTAAGGCCAGGTTTCTTCTAAGAGAGTGTCTCACTTCTCTTTAGGTACCTTCTTTCTTCTGAAGTTTTCCCTTCTGCTTTCCTTGTTCTTTCTGGTTTCAAGCACATCATGACTCAACAGCACCAGAATAATTTTTTTTTTTTTTTTTACAAATGTCACTAGTCACCACCACTCATCAGCAAAGCCCTATTCAATAAGAGGGTGTTGTTATTGATATCATTATCACTACCATTACCCTTAATTCAAACCATTAATAACATTATTATTATTCAACTAGGCATATCTAATAATATCCTCATCCTCATCATTATCAATGGTTAGACTCTTTTAACAAAAGAAGCTTCCTTCAAAATTTTGCCTAACCATGTATTTTCTCAGATAGTCTCTCTTCTTTGTCAAAAAATATATCACATCCAAATCTTGGTTTTGACTAAATGACAAATTCTTTGCCAAGATTTCCTTGGTTTTATTTCTCTGTGGTGGGTTCTTCTTTGTCCATAATGCAGGTTTGATCCACTATTTTATTATTTTTTTTTTTTTTTTTAAGCAACGGCCAGGATTGTCAATACTCATTACTATTACAGTTTCAATGTAATTATACTAAGAGGTTTCTCCACTATTCTGTAGCAATCATATGATAACAGACTGCTTGTTATGCCATGAAAGAGAAACAGAATCAGAGAGAGGCATCACAACTACACAGTTAACTCTTTCTCAGAAATAAATCTGATATTAAAATTCAAGCATCTTTGTATCGTTTATAAACTTGCTTGCAGTAATATGTTTTATATAATTATGTAAGAAATTCTTTAAACATGGTGTAATTTACTATGTATAAATAGATATACATATTAAGATGGGCATTCATAAAAAATGCACTAAAAAATCATTAACTTAGGACACATTCAATGTTTAACTAAAAAAAAATTAAAATATAAATTTTCTTTAATATTTTTGCAATGCATCCATGTTTTAAGAATTTTTTGGAGTAAATATAACTGGTCATTTCATAACTTCTATTCAGGGTATTTTCTTGTATACCCAACCATTCAATTTGACATCTCTTTCCAATATGATTGTTGATTTTCAGTGGCTCTAAAAAAAAAAAAAAAAAAAAAAAAAAAAATTAGTTTGTCCCATTATTATGAAATTTTCAGAGTGGGTTGAATTTTAACATATTACAATTCTTTCATTTAGAACATCATTATGATGGCTGTTGCAAATTTTACATGGCATACCCAGAGGTAAAATAATTGGGTATGTAGAAAAAAATGCCTAAATAAAAAGTTGTGTAACTTGTTAAATTCTATTTACTCTGAAAATTTCATTAAAAAAAAAAAAAAAAAAAAAAAAAAAAAAAAAAAAAAAAAAAAAAAAAAAAAATGCACATTTTCGGCTTTACCAAAAAAAAATCCACCCTTTACCAGAAATCTTTTTATAAAAAAAAAATTAAAAAAAAAAACAAATCTGACATTTTCTTAATTTTGTATAGGATTTAAAGGATATTAAACCTAATACATTTATTGAAGTTTTGTAACTCAGTCAATCGTATCTGCACTGAAAATTTCATAAAAAGCAGATGAATATCAAAAATCTTAAAAGCAAGTTTTCAATTTAGAATTTATTTTTTTTACATTAACAATATTTATTATAAAAGTTGCAATTTTTACTATTTAATTAATAAAACAAAAAGATTCTTAATCATAACCCATTGTTAATTACAGTACTGAATTAATAAAAAAAAAAAATTCTTAACCATGGCTCAATTGTTAATTGCAGTAATTTATTCCTTTATAAAATATTGGAGAATGAATTCTAATATGACTATATAACCTATATATATTAAATAATCAAATTTTAAGATTCTCAAATGAAAGTTTATTTCTTTTTGAGTTGTAGATGTTGCCAGCTTGGTTACACATACTCTCACTGAAGACACTAGGCAAAGAAGACCATAAAGCATTTCTTGCAAGATCTGGAAGATAGAATGTTTCTTAAGTCTCTAAAATATAAGATACTTAATGGCTATACTTGTAAACTAATTAATAGAGAACATATGTTTATATGCATTTGTAGTGAAAGGGTATGTTATATGTAAACTTGCTAACATGTAATTTGAAAGTTGGGATAATGAACAGGGAGAATACTCCAACTGGCTGGATATCCAGCCTCTAGCCACAGAGAAAACTTTTAGATCCAAGTTACAATACTGAAAATTTCCTAATTTTTCAGGTAAAATTTTTATTTTTCTAAGATATGAAAAAGGATAGAAAAGTCCTTTGAAAGCTATATCTTGCAGAAACCTTAGGAACTAAGAAAGGGTGATAATATATTTTTTAACAAATTTTAATGGCAAAATGTTTTGTCATTGAAATATAAATATTTAGGTACACAAACATTTATATTAATAAATGAGTGAGAAAAATAATAACTAAAATTGCCCTTACTTACTCCTAGATACCCAAAAGTTATGTAAAGGAGACAAAAAGTCTGATAGCTATATAGTCAGAATGATGTGAAAGCTTTATATATTTATTTTACTTTGACATTTTTTTAAAAATGTGGAATTTTTATTTTCATTTATTGTCAATTTAAAAACATTTATGGAATGGGGACTTCCTACATTATCTGATACCTTCATACCTTTAAGCACTAGCTATTCATTTTTACAATCCAAAGAATCCTATAAAGGATTCACCAGATGTTTGTCTTAGAATGCTTGCCAACTTGTCATTGGAGAATTATACTGTATAATTATTGCTGATTGTAGTATGAATGATGATGTCTGAGAAGAAGAGGTGTACCAGACCCAGTTCTGGTTGGATCCTACTGAAACTCTAACATTTATTAATTACACAGCACAATACAAAATTTGCTTATATATATGAGACTTATTTATTGTGTATTTTGTGTTCATTCCAAAAATCATACATTTTTGTTTATCACATCCAGTTTTGCCTCTATTCATACCAAAACCTTTAAAAAGTTTTCTCCATGAACAGCAGCAAAAAGGTTAGGTATACGAAAAGGTGATTTAATAAAAAGTGTGTATGTCACCCAATAAATTATAATACATAATTTATTAATATGACAAATAATAAAAAGAAATCATAATTTTTCATTTATGAAATGAAAAAAGAAAAATTATTGATAAGGATGTAAACATTCTAAAAATTATATCAAATCTTTTCCTATTAAGTTTCAAATATTTCTAACTTACTAAATCCATGAGAAAATCACATTTCAGCATTTATAGCAAATTGCATGAACATTATTTTTTTACTCAATATAAATTATGAATATAAACTAAATGTAAATGCATTAAGAAAAGCCTAAGAGCAAAAGACCACTTTTGTACAGTATAAAAAAGGAAACAAATCTACTATAAAAAGTAAGGTAAGTATTATATAGCAGTGTCTTCTAAGCTGGCAATTTCTTTTAATCAACTCTAGAAATTTGAAATATACTTTTTATTAACATACACAAGTGGTTCTTAACTTGTGGTCCAGACACCCACCCCCTTCCCAAAGGTTTGCAAAGGCTTGAAGTAATCTTAAAATCTTTATAATATAATTGAAAGCATGAAAAAAGGGAAATTAACAAATTTCCCTTACTTATTTGTGTAAAACTTCATTTTTCTAACAGGTTTCAGACATTTTATTCATTAATAAAAAACCCTGATTTCACAGTTTAATTTTTTTTTTTAAACAAGACTTAACTATATAAATTAGGCATACTCCTTTCTCTCCAAATATTAGATTACCCTTAATATATATATATATATATATATATATATATATATATATATATATATATATTATATATATAATATAATATATATATATATATATATAATATATATATATATATCATATAATCGCTATATATATATATATAATATATATATATATATATATATATATAATATATATATATATATATATAATATATATATATATATATATATATAGCATTGGGTGGGGTGACCGGGCCCTCCTCTTTTAGAGGGGTGAATCGGTCCACTGTAAATAAAAAAATATTAAAAAAAATGAAATTTTTTTTTTTTGCTCATTCAATAGCCACGCAGTAGTACTACAAGTTTTATTTAGATTATCTTTAATTCTAGAGAGTTTTTATATTTTTAAAAAATATAATAAATTAGGGTATAAAATGCCCTTCAATAGAATTTCACTTTTGAAAAATGTGAGTTTTTTTAAACTTTTGTTATAAAATAAAAATTGTGGATGGATTTTAATTATTTTTTCAGTGTATACAGTCGAGTATGTTAGCTTTAAACTGGCAAAGTAAATTTTTGTTCCAAACAGTACTAGTAATAAGTAATAAAAATATCAATAATGATAGGCCGACTTAAAATAAGAATAAAAATGTGGTGTCCCAATTCATCCCATTCGCAGGGTAAATTGTGACACTTTTTGGAATTCATATTTTTCATATAAATTTAATTTTTATTTTAATTTTCCTTGGTGTAAGTAACTGTTTATTATATTAAAATTAGCTATACGTAATAATACGTCAATAATAATAAAATAATTATAACAATGGTGGTCCAATTTACCCCATCATCAATTTTTATTGGGGTGTGAATTGGGCCAAGTTAGGACCAGTGATTGAACCACTATGTACTGTTTAAAAAAAAATATATACTTTGCCAGCTTAAAGCTAACATACTCAACTGCATACACTGAAAAAATAATTAAAATCCATCAAGAACTTTTCATTTAATAACAAAGTTAAGAAAAACTCATTTTTCAAAAGTGAAATTCTATTTAAGGAAATTTCCTCCCCTAATATATTATAATTTTTTTAAAATATAAAAACTCTTTAGAATTAAAGATAACACTGGGTAACAGCCAAAAAATCGTCAGGGGTTTCTCAGCATATTTAGACTAATTTTGGTGTTCTGAGTCCAAAAATTACCTTGGTTTTGCTCTATCAGGTCAACCTTTTGATATACAGCCATAGGCCTACCTGACGAGCTATACATATGATAATTATCATATGTATAGCTCGTCAGGTAGGCCTATGGCTGTATCTCAAGAAAGTTGACTGATAAGAGCAAAACCAAGGTTGATTTTGATCAACAACAAAATTAGTCTAAATATGCTGAGGTTTGAGTTCAATCCTAATATTTCTGGAAGAATATAGCGAATTGTTCATATATAAATGGTTGCTTCTGATGTGTTTCTGTTTCAAAATGACTAATTGACCTTTTTTCTTTCTTTTCAGAGTATTGATATGGCTTCAGCGCGACGGTCATGCAGGAATAATCCTGCTACCTCTGCGGAGAATACACGCTGGCAATGCACAGGAAGGGCATCACAAGCTTTGTGAAGCGCGCCTACCAGGCTTACTTTCAAGTCAAGCTGGGTGACCAAGATAAGTCCTGGGCACCGCACGCGGTGTGCAAGACGTGCGTGGAATATCTCCGGCGGTGGACGAAGGGCACGAAAACTTCACTGAAGTCTGGGATTCCGATGGTTTGGAGGGAGCCGTCTGACCATGAATTGGATTGTTACTTCTGTGCCATCGATACTACTGGCATCAACCGGAAGAATCGGAGCAGCCTCCAGTACCCCGACCTTCCATCTGCCCGCCGTCCAGTTGCTCACTGCGAAGAACTTCCTGTACAAGCGTGCAGAGAGCTTCCTGACAGCGACGACGAGGCCACCACTGCATATGAGGGAGGAGATACAGATGAGGAGTATGGAACACAAGATGGTCCGCAGCCCTTTTCACAATGTGAGCTTAATGATCTGGTTCGGGATCTCAGCTTGTCGAAGACTTCCGCCGAGCTGTGTTGGCCTCCAGACTCAAAGAAAAAAATCTACTCGGTGAGGACGCGCGTTTCACGTTCTTTCGTATAAGGCATCAGGACTACATGGGCTACTTCTTCGAGGAGGAAGACCGTCGTTACTGCGAGGATGTCACCGAGTCCTCAATATGATCCGAAGAGATTGAGCGATTTTTCATAGGACAGTAGGCAAGCGCTCTTTGAAGGAGGCTGTCATAACACAAGCGGGAACGAGTTCGCCTCAATTCCTCTTGCGCACTCCACAAACTCTCAAAGAGAAATTTGAAGCAGTCAAGTACGTGCCCGACAAAAATCCAATATCAGCAGCACCAATGGATCATCTGCGATCGACCTTTAAGATGGGGAACTTTCTACTTGGTCAGCAGTCCGGGTACACAAAGAACCCATGCTTTATATGTAAGTGGGACAGTCGAGACAGAGCCCAGCACTATGTGAAGAAAGAGTGGCCGACGCGAGAGCAGTTAGTACCTGAGGCCAGCAACATCATAAACGAACCTTGTTGACCGGGAAAAGATTTTGTTTCCACCGCTTCACATCAAGCTTGGGTTAATTGAAACAGTTCACACGCGCTCTGGACAAGGATGGGAGGTGCTCAAGACTTACCTGTGCGAGCTTCCCTGAGTCACCATTGAGAGTGAAGGCCGGCATTTTTCGATGGCCACAGATACGCAGCTCATGCAAGGACACAGAGTTCGAAAAACTCCACTGAACACGCTAGAGTGCGCGCTGGAGGTTCGTTTGTGCAGGTGGTGAACAACTTCCTGGGGAACAAGAAGGCAGAAAACTACGGCACACTCATCAACAGCATGATAAAAGAACTTCCAAAACCTCGGGTGTTTGATGAGTATAAGATGCATTTCCTGTTCTCACACATGAAGAGGTTTCCTGAAAACCTTGGTGCGGTCAGCGACTAGCAGGGAGAAAGGTTCCATCAGGACATGCATCAAATGGAGGAGAGGTACCAGGGGAGGTGGGACGCAGTCATGCTCGCGGACTACTGCTGGTCGCTGAAGAGAGACAACCCAGCAGCTGCTCACACACGGAAATCGAGGAAATGGGGATTTACGCCGTGAACTCTGAACTTTTGTGTTACGTAACGCTCATGTACATGTATTAAACTTATCAAATGTAATCGGGTATATAATAAATGAATGAATTTGGATTCGTTGACTTTTATTTACCCAGGAAAACGGAAAAACCGAATGTTTATGATCCTGCAGGAATTGGGTTTTTGGACGAAAAATAGTTTTTTTCTTAAATGTCTGTGTAGCGAACAAACCAGACCTGATTGAAAAAAACAAAGGGCATTTTCGGACTCAGCGCATCTCAAATAGTCTAATTCCGCTGGAAAACCCTGGACGATTTTCCAAAAAATATTTTTTGTTACCCAGTGTAATCTAAATAAAACTTGTAGTACTACCGCATGGCTTTTGAATAGGAAAAAAAAATTTTTTTTTTTTTTTTTATATTTAGGGGGACCCAATTGCACCCCACAAAAAAATGGTGGACCAAGTCACCCACCCGATGCTATGTAAATAATTTTCAAAAAATTACTGAAATTTGCAAGACCATATTTTTGAATAGTATATAATAAATAAAATACATGAATTAAATATATATATTATATATATATATATATATATATATATATATATATATTATATATATTAATATATATATATATATATATATATATATATATATAATATATATATATATATATATATTATATATATATACTATATATATATATATATATATAATAATATTATATATATATATAACAGTCAAACTATCAAACTTAGTTATTCTTCGTTCAGCATAATATTTAGGTTAGGTCTTTAAGTCTATGGCATCAATAATCCATATAGGTTAGGTTTCGGTTTTGGCCCCTCTCCTAGTTCAGGTTATGATAAAATTTAAGTATACACAGAATTTACTCTGTGTATACTTAAAAAACCTTATACATTACGCTGAAACTAGCAAGTCTTTAAACCAATGTCTAACCCCTAGGGATATATGTTGCTGTAAACATAAGCTTAACCTAGATTGTTTACAAATAAATTATCAAATCAAACATAATAAATTCATTTACAAAAATTTTTTATATATGTAAATTTTGTCTATAAAATCAAATAACTGATAATCATGCAGATTTATTGATCAAAAAAATATTAATGCAATAGATATCAAAAATTGAAAAAAATATTGATAGTGATATCCCTATAAAAATGAGAAATTTACCAGTTTAAAATTTACAGCGTGATATTTTTTAGATTTTTATTGAAAATATAAACTTAAAATATATATACATCAACTCGCAAAAAAAAAACTTCAAAGAATTTTTGATACCATTTTTGTAAATTAAATATTTATAGTTTTAATACAGTATTTACACAAACCCAAGTCAACATGCTCCACAATTACCGATTTGGCAGCACCATTTCACAGGAATTAAAATAAATCAAATTTTTTTTTTTAAAACAGGTTGTTCTATACCCAATAATTACTCTAAAATGTATTAAGAGCACCTTAATATATCACAGAAGACCAGAGTTACATATGAAATAAAAAATCCTAAAAATATTAAGAAAAGACTATTTTTAAATATGGATTGCATCATTTTGAAAACTGATCAACTGTTATAAAGATGTAGGATAATGGTAATTATTTACAGCAAGGGCCTCTAAACAGATTTTTATTAAATTCATAGCATAGACTAAAAATAGTAATGAAGAATAAAAAACAAAAATTATGAATCAGTCTCTTTAGGAAAAAAGTTACTGCCTCTCAATGTTTGGAATTTTCTCATAGGGTTTTCTTATAAAAACTGAACAGGCCTCGAAGTCATTTAAGGACCATCCTAGATCAGGTTATGTTAAGATTTGTTAAGTATACACATATTTACTTTGTGTATACTTAACAAAACAACCCAAGCTAGTAGGGTCCTAAACCGAGACCTAACCTGGATGGATCAATGATGCTGTGAACCTAAACATTAACTTATATGGATTTATATTGCTGTAAACCTAGACAGTTCTGGTAACCATGGCTATGCTACAATTTCTTTTACAGTCTTCCCTTGCGCCTATCTTGCAAATTACAATAAAAAGAAACTCTGGTCAGTTTTTTATAAGAAAAGTCTATGAGGAAAATTCCAAACTTTGAAAGGCTGTAACTTTTTTTTCCAGAGACTAATCATTTTGGTAATTATATAGCTAATGTGAGAAAGTATTATGTAACCATTGTATTAAAACTATAAACTTTTAATTTACAAAAATGGTATAAAAATTTTTTTTTTTAGCGATTCAACCTCACATTTTAAAAGTAGCGTCGGGCGGGGTTGAACGGGCCCACCTCTTTTAGCAAGGGGTGCTTCGGTTATCTATATCAAAATAAAAAAATAAATAATATTATAAAATTTTCGCTCATTTCATAGCCACGGGCGGTGCGGCGGTAAGTACTACAAAGTTTTATTTAGATCATTTAGATCATCTTAATTCTAGAAGTTTTTGTATGTTTAAAAATGTTATTAAATTAGGGTCAAAATCCACTTTTTTAGAATTTTCAGTTAAGATTACGAGAGTTTGTTTAACCTTATAAATGAAAAATTGTGGATGATTTAATTTATTTTTTCAGTGTATACACTCGGTATGTAGCTTTAAACTTGCAAAGTAACTCTCAGTCACCCCGACCTTGGAGGGGTGACTCGGACCATCTGTTTAAATTCCTCTTTTACGTATAAATTCAATTTTATATTTTAATTTTTACTTAATATAATAATTATTTATCATATTAAAATTCGTAATAAGTAATAAAAATGTCAATAATGATACATAAAATAAGAATAAAAATAAGGTGGTACATTCACCTCTCCCCTCATAAAAATTTTTTAACACTTTTTGAATTCATATTTTTTATATAAATTTAATTTTTTATTTTAATTTTTACTTAAATATAAAAAATAGTTACTTATATTAAATTAATTATACGTAATAAAAATGTCAATAATAATACGTAAAATACGAAAAACAATGGTGGTCCGAGTCACCCCTCCATCAATTTTTACGGCGGGGTGAATCGGACCAAGTTAGGGCCCGTGATTTTGCCACTAATACTGTTTGGATCAAAAATTTACTTTGCCAGTTTAAAGCTAACATACTCGAGTGTATCCACTGAAAAAATAATTAAAATCCATCCACAATTTTTCATTTTATAACGAAGTTAAAAAAACTCACATTTTTCAAAAGTGAAATTCTATTGAAGGACATTTTGTACCCTAATTTCTAACATTTTTTAAAAATATAAAAACTTTCTAGAATTAAAGATGATCTAAATAAAACTTGTAGTACTACCGCGTGGCTATTAAATGAGCGAATTTTTTTTTTTTTTTTTTTTTTTTTTTATTTAGAGTGGACCAAATCACCCCTCTAAAAAGGCGGGCACATACCCCCACCCAACACTATATTATATATATATATATATATATATATATATATATATATATATATATATATATATATAATATATATATATATATATATATATAATATAATTAATATTATTATATATATATATATATATATATATATATATATATATATATTAATATATAATATATTAGTGGTTACATAAAAAAAAACACTTCAGTTTTTTGCCTATAACTTAAAATATTTTTCATATCGTACTTTTATAATAATTTCTTATAATGGCTAGGCTAGACTATATATCCCAGGAAAATTATTTTTGCTTTAATACTTTAAATTTTTAGACGGAAAAAAAAAAAAAACCCACTGCAAACAATAAAAACCCAAATGTAAAACAAAAAAAAAAAAACACTACAAAAATCTCCTAAGATTTACAATATGTCATCATATTGTCAGTTACATCATTTTTAAGAATATAAAATGAAAAATATTAAAAATAGTAAAAAAAAAGAAGTAAAATTTAATATGAAATTAACAAAAATAAAATTTTTTATTTTTCTTAAATTGTGTTCTGATTTTGTGATGATGTAACTGGTATGTTTATCAGGAATTGCTGTGGCGAAATAACCCCTTCCTCTAAACTCCTTGATAGATTTGGAATCTTAAACCTACACCGCTCCTTGAATATGACGAAGGGTAAGCCAGCCACGTAAAACGTGTATTGATGCTTTCTAAAACCTCAAAAGAAACAACCCAATCAGCAATAGCGGGAATCCACTCTACATACCTCAAAACATACTAGCCAATACAAGCTCGCTCTGTAGCTCCAGAAATAAAAAAGTTGCATAGGTCATTAGAAAAGGGGGGTAGGGGTGGCTATCTTACTAAACCATGGTAAGTGGATTAGATTCCATCATAAAACATGGGAATCAATTCGCGTAATCGATTATTTACTAAATCAATACTTTATATTGGTATATTCCATGACATATAGATATACCATCGCTAGAGGCATTAGAAAAGGGGGGGTGGGGGTACCAACATAGTAGGGAGTGCCACATGCCGTTATAAACCATGGCAATCAACTCCCTTATACCTTAAAACATTAGGGTTAGACCCTGATCAGGTATATTCTATGTGTAGGATATGCATGCTAGACATGCTAGAAAATTATGCATGCAGGAGTACATGACGTCACTTCTAGCACATACGAAATGTGATTGATAATATATATATATATATATATATATATATATATATATATATATATATATATATATTATATATATATATATATTATATATATATATTATATATATATATTATATATATATATAATAACTATAATATATATACAATAATCAGGGTTCACACTGAAATTTTTGAATTTGTCCTGCAAAATCCTCAAATTTTCGCGCTGACCAGCGTGTTCGTTATTTTTGGCGTATAAAATATCTATTAATCATTATTGCAGCCTATTTACTCAGTTCATACATTAAATTATTGAAAATTTACTTTAGAAACTGTTCATCATCATGGATGAATTTTTTAAAAAAATTTTTTTTTAGTAATCAGCCTATACCTTCCCCATAGCTGTCCAACACACTCCTTTCCTTATTTTTTTCCAAAAGTAAACAGTTTTA
>JABUQX010000908.1:37500-54168 GCA_015478945.1 Trachelipus rathkii
AATTTAAAAACATTATTCAGCGTTTTTGACCGATTTTTTTTGAGACATTGCAAGCATTCACTGCATTAAGAAATTTATAAATTAATATGATATTTGATTCCTTCCTGTTGGCCCCATCCTTGATCTCATTCCACACCAAATTTCATGAAATTTAATTTAACATTATTGTGTGTGTATATATATATTATATAAATATATATATATATATATATATATATATATATATATATATATATATATATATATATATATATAATATATATATATATATATATATATATAGTAATTCAATCAACATTTCGTATATGCTAGAAGTGATGTCCACACGTCGCTCCGCCATGTATAATTTTTCTAGCACCTTTCTAGCATGGCATAATCCTCATCAATAGAATATACCCTGAGTCAGGTGTCTAACGCCTATGTTTTAAGGTATAGGGAGTTGATTGCCATGGTTTAATAACAGCATTGGTGGCACACCTACCATGGTTTTTAGAACCCCCCCCTTTTCTAATGCCTCTAGCATAGTATATTGTATGGCATGGAATATACCCAATATAAGTATTGATTAGTATATAATAGATACTGCTGAATCGATTCCCATGGTTTATGATGGAATCTAATCACTCTTACCATGGTTTAGCATTAGATAGTACCCCTACCCCCCTTTTCTAATGCACCTATGCAACTTTTATTTCTGGAGCTACAGAGCTGAGCTTGGTGTTGGCAAGTATGTTTTGAGGTGTGCAGAGTCGATTCCTGCTATTGCTGAGTGGGTCGTTTCAACCTTTGAGGTTTTAGAATGCATCAACACGCATTTTACGTGGCCAGCTTACCCTTCATCAAAATGAGGGGGTATAAGATGCAAATCTATTCAAGGAGTTTAGGGAGGGAGGGGGTTATTCAGCACAGCAAATTTCCTGAATTCAACATACCATTTACGTATTCTGTTTTGGAGAGTAGAATTTAAGGTAATAAAAATTTTATTTTAATTTCATATTAAATTTTACTTTTTTTTTACTATTTTTAATAATATTTTTCATTTTATATATATACTTAAAAATGATTTAACTGAAATATGATGACATATTGTCGCTCTAAGAAGGGTTTTTAGAAGTGGGGTTTTTTTTCATTACATTTTTTTTTTTTTTTAATCTAAATAACTATAAAAGTATATATTATATATTATATATTATATATTATATATTATATATTATATATTATATATTATATATTATATATTATATATTATATATTATATATTATATATTATATATTATATATTATATATTATATATTATATATTATATATTATATATTATATATTATATATTATATATTATATATTATATATTATATATTATATATTATATATTATATATTATATATTATATATTATATATTATATATTATATATTATATATTATATATTATATATTATATATTATATATTATATATTATATATTATATATTATATATTATATATTATATATTATATATTATATATTATATATTATATATTATATATTATATATTATATATTATATATTATATATTATATATTATATATTATATATTATATATTATATATTATATATTATATATTATATATTATATATTATATATTATATATTATATATTATATATTATATATTATATATTATATATTATATATTATATATTATATATTATATATTATATATTATATATTATATATTATATATTATATATTATATATTATATATTATATATTATATATTATATATTATATATTATATATTATATATTATATATTATATATTATATATTATATATTATATATTATATATTATATATTATATATTATATATTATATATTATATATTATATATTATATATTATATATTATATATTATATATTATATATTATATATTATATATTATATATTATATATTATATATTATATATTATATATTATATATTATATATTATATATTATATATTATATATTATATATTATATATTATATATTATATATTATATATTATATATTATATATTATATATTATATATTATATATTATATATTATATATTATATATTATATATTATATATTATATATTATATATTATATATTATATATTATATATTATATATTATATATTATATATTATATATTATATATTATATATTATATATTATATATTATATATTATATATTATATATTATATATTATATATTATATATTATATATTATATATTATATATTATATATTATATATTATATATTATATATTATATATTATATATTATATATTATATATTATATATTATATATTATATATTATATATTATATATTATATATTATATATTATATATTATATATTATATATTATATATTATATATTATATATTATATATTATATATTATATATTATATATTATATATTATATATTATATATTATATATTATATATTATATATTATATATTATATATTATATATTATATATTATATATTATATATTATATATTATATATTATATATTATATATTATATATTATATATTATATATTATATATTATATATTATATATTATATATTATATATTATATATTATATATTATATATTATATATTATATATTATATATTATATATTATATATTATATATTATATATTATATATTATATATTATATATTATATATTATATATTATATATTATATAATGGCTCTAAAAAAATTTATTTTATATATATATATTATACTATAATATATATATATATATATATATATATATATATATATATTATATATATATATATATAATTAAGGCCTACAGCATGTATAAATTGATCTATGTAAACTTTTACGGCAACATGTCTATATAGGTTAAGCTAAGGCGTACAGCATCAATGATCCATATAGGTTAGTCCTCTGTTTACAAACTTACAAGTTCAGGTTATAATAAGTTTTGTTAAGTATACACATTAAATCTGTATATACTTAACTAATCTTATTATAACCTGAATAGAGGGTCCTAAACTGACCTAAAAGCCATAGGCTTCAACCTAACCTATATAGATCGTTGATGCCATAAAACTAAAACTTAACTTAGAAAAAAGACCTAAAAGCCATAGGCTTCAACCTAACCTATATAGATCGTTGATGCCGTACAACTAAACTTAACTTAGATTGATCACCATCAGCCAAAAAGTTAAGTTTTTCCTAGCGTTACTTTTAATATTTTTATTAAAAAATATAATTTTAAAATGTATGTGAATCCCTAAAAAATACTTAAGATTTTTTTTATACCATTTTTATAAATTAAAAGATTATAGTTTTAATACAATAGTTACATAGAGTTTATTCACCTCAGCAAGACTATTACCATAGTTTTAATACAATAGTTGTGTAATACTTTCTCACATTAGCTATATAATTACCTTAAAAAAAAATTTTATATTATATATTTATATATAAAAATCTGTTTAGAGGCCCTTTCTGCAAATAAAAACCTGGATAATTAATATTCACTAATTAATATAATATAATAAAATTACCTGTACTCTGGGTTGAGGGGTACAAGGGGTGGAAGACCCCAAAAGACAAATATTTAACTGCAATGTATTCAAATGATTGGCTTAAGAATATTTATTTATTTCAATATATCAATGTTCGGGAAAGTTCTATATTTGAATCAGTTCATATTTTCTGAAAAAATTTTCTAAGTTCAAAAAAATTTCTAAGTTCAGAAAAGTTAAGTTAAGTTTTTAAGAAAATTCTTTAGTGGCAAGCTTCTGTAATTATGCCAGAAGCTTGCCACTAAAGAATTTTCTTAAAAAACTTAACTTAACTTAACTTTTCTGAACTTAGAAATTTTTTTGAACTTAGCAATAAATTTTTTCAGAAAATATGAACTGATTCAAATATAGAACAATACCCAATGTTCAATATCATCAATAGTCAGTATACTAAAAATTTTGAGATATTGATATAATATCATAAAAGAATCAATCTAAGGCCTAACTTGATAAACAAGGTATAGATATTACTTTTTATAGTAAAATTAGCATATTTTTTTTCATTTTTTTGGTATGTAAAAGTAGTCTTCCTCAATCTATTAAGGTGTTTTTAATACATTTCAGTAAATTTACCCTTTATAATATCAATAGAGTAAGAAAAAGTATTCCAAAGATTTAATTTTTACCAAAGTTTTATCCATAAGTTCATAACATAAAATGCCAGATTAAAATATATTTTCAACATAATTACCAAATTCAGGTTAAGCCAAAGCTGAGATAAAATAATTATTATGCTGAATAAATTAAAGAATATTTTTTAATCAAACATATATATACCTTTTTATTCTCATACATATAGTAGCATACGTAGATCTATATACAAGTAGTACTATATAATTTTGACTATCTTTATATATCTATTTTCTAAATAATATGAGTTATGTAAGCCACTTAAGGCTGTTTTCATATAAAAAAAACTAGTGAATTGATCTAAACTATTGTTTAATGCATTTAGAAATATTTCATTAATCATTCTTCTCGTTCTACTACAAAATATCATTAATAACCCTCGCAGCCTTGAAGCGGAGGCACCAAGTGACGGACCAAGTTAGTAGAGTATTGTGACCTAATAACTAGGTAAAAATAATACTACACTGATTTTCTACTCTATTATTATATTATCACTAAATACTAATAATAACTATTTAAGTATACATTTTGAGTTAAGTATATAGTACTGGATAAGTATACTTACTCTACTACTATATATATAACGATAGATATATTACTTATGATATAGATATATATATAGTGATTATATAATATACATCATACGCTAACTAATTATATATTTTATTACACACATCTTCTTTTCAATATATATTATATAAATATATAAGTATGTTTATAGTAGCATTTTAAATTTGCTCCTTATTACTTTACATAATATTCAATTTACTACATATTGAATTTTATTATATCATTCAGCTAGAACTTGTTCTACTTCCTGTTATATATATAGTATCATAGTATTATACATATATATATTTTACACTCAATATACTAACTATGATGCTTATATAATACTGATATCTCTAGTGCAGGTCAGTATAATCACGATGGTAAGTTTATTTTTCGAAATATGTAATAATTAATATATATACATATATTATTACGCTGATATGAGTTATAAAATAAGGTAAGTGTTTATTATTACGTCCTATTTATTATTAGTAGTATGACTTTATACCTGAGTCATTCGTGTTATACTGGTGGAAGTGCATATTTACCTTATCAATGAATAAATATTATCACATCAAGTACATTACCTCTGTAAAAAGCCCTGGTTATTATGAGTAATGATATAAGGTACGAATGAATCAGTGATACGAAATAATATAATCTATATCATGTGCTGACTACGGTTTATAAGTTATGGATGTCCAAACTCTCTATGCAATAAACCAATAGCTAGTCATATAACTAGGTATATACTTTTATATACCTTATAATAAGCTATCAAAACATTCTTGTTTTGATGAACATAATTAATGCTCTCATCAGTTAATGTCTCAATCTATTATGCTAATGATATTATTTCATGAAAATAGATAGTTCAGTAATACATCATCAGCAATACTGAGATCTATCATTTTAATATGACTTCGTGATCGCGCATACCTCACCACAATTCGTTGATTCGGTCTCCAAGTAAGATTTCTCGCTATAAATTACGGTTAGACGTGGAGCGTTTCTTAAATTTGTAGTCTGTGATAGTGTGTAGAACTTCATTTAGCGTTAGGTACTATTCTTTACGATTACGACTCTGAAACGACTTTCCAGATCATTTATGCGCTCATTCTATTGGAAGAGAGAGTCGCAGGAGCAGTAGAAGTGAGTAGAAGTAGAGTAGAGGTAGAATGAGAGCAGAGAGAGAGAACGAGAGTAGCTGAGAGAGTAGAAGAGTAGTAGGGTGTGGAGTAGAGTATGTACTGACTCATCGCTTTGATCATAAACACGCTTTCGTGCATTTATCCGTATCGATCGAACTATGCCATAGTCCGTACACAGGCGTAGTTATGTATTGCTTACGATTCAGTGGTTAGCTCATTTCTCTCCTTGGCTGTAGACACTAGTAGTTCGATGAGAGCACTTTAAGATGAGACGAGCTAAGGCCGAGAGAAGCGTCACACATGAAAGAGAAGACAGGTGTGACTAGAGAACGAGCCGATCGCTATCGCAGAGAGAGAGAGAGAGTACATTTGTCTATCTCGAACATCCAATTCTCTAAACTCTCTCTATGTTTCGATATATCTTAGACACCTGCGAGTTAAGTGGTAAATGATATGTATGTTGCATGGGTGCTTCTATTTTTGTCTGCACGCCTCCTGCTTCATAAGCTTTCCTGGTGAGAGATATTACGCCAGAAGAGAGAGACCTGAGCCGTAGATGTAGAGAGACGCACGAGTGATGGCAACAGAGAGCAGACGACAGAGAGAGACGAGAGACAGAGAGAAAATTGTGGAATCTATTTATTAACTTCTAGTCAATATACTTTTTGGTCATCCATCAATATTCTTACTAAAAATACATTGCCACAAAATGTAAAATAAATCTCCTTATTACTTTCGCCATTTTATTTAAAGGAAGCTCAACACCTCAGCAAGGGGTCGACGGCATTTTCCGTTTTATGCTTTAAGGGGTCAAGTGGGAGCTAACTCTACGGTGTATCTTTGCTTACTAGTTATCCTATGAATAGGACAGGTAAAGCGGATACAAACTCTCTTAGGACTATCAGCTGTGTCTTAGCTAGTACTCTGAGTGCGCTAGTCAGCGTTATTCTCTGTATCACATGGGTTAATATAAACATGACCACGGTGCAATCTGATCTTCTTCTTTAATACATATAAAATTTATCAACCCACACTGGTCGGACCACAAACACTCGATAAATATTTAAATTGTATAGCTTCATTCATCCAATAATGGCAAATATTTTTTTACTATGATTGCTATATGAGCACTTTTATGGAATACTCCTATCAACCCTTTTTAGTAGGGCACTTTTGAATCGCTTTTAATATCTTATATCTCAAGACAGCCCAAAAGCAACACTTGGTGATGGTTCAGTATATTCCATAAATAGTTGGATTCAAATGTGTTAGACCGCTATGTACTCTAACTATATATACTCTTATCGATCATCAATATATTGGTCATTGATCTATCGATTTTCTTAATATTTGTAGTGGAAAAGTATTCGTGTATGCTGATATAAGAACTCATCTAATATTTATTTAGTAGAAAACCTAATATACAATATTTATGAGAAATACCTCTATTTTTATTAGTAGTGAATACTATACTCACCAAGTATTTTATATTTGGCAACTACGCTAATTATTTATAGTGAGTCAATACCTATATTATATTATTAGGCAAACTCTACTATATTTACTTTGTGATAAGCTACCCTTTCGAAGAATAGTAGTTGCGTATACCATAACGGTTGCGTATCCAGCAACCTAGGTATGTATACGTTTGTCATAACCTATAGTCCTCACGAGGCTGGGAGTCACTTCCGATTCCTTTAACTCCTCAGTAGTCCGCTAGTTCCTTTGTCTGTCGAGGCGGGACTATGCGGCTACGAAATAGGTGCGGTTTGTGGCAACTAGCGAGCAGGTGCGGAGTACAGTCATATTGGAATAGGCCTACTGAGCTTGCTCGGTGGCTTGGCATGCAAAATAGGAGATTTGTCTAATTTCTTTCTGCCCATCTGTGTTTAAGTTCATTTCGTTCGCTTCTTTTCTAAAATATATAAGAGATCTATAGGTTTCTAAATATATGTTAAGTAATTTCTGTTGGTTTTTATAAAAACACGAAATTTTATTATTGTGTCCTTTATTTACCAGTACATTATGACTGAACATAATCAAATAGAACTTTTTAGACATATAAAGATTGTTTTTATAATATTAATCGCTGTTCAATAACTTTATATTCTCGAGTCACCGTGGCTCCTTAAAGTACGGTTATTTGATATATTACATATAAATACTTTAAATTGAGGATTCATATTTATGGACATCGCCAACGTGTTAAGTCTTATGACTCCTCGCATCATCTTTTAAGGGGTCATTAGCCTATTTTTTGATTGACTATATTACTTATGTTTGACATTTACTATATTTGATAGGCTTGAGAGCAACTATCTCAAGACCATTCTCAATTCTGGATTAAATACACTGCAGAGGATACTTTTGAGTATACTATAAGCCAATTTCTGGCACTATACATCGTAGCCTCTACCTACCGTCATAATATAATTTGTATCACTATACTATAAACTTTGAACGTATGTATTGGATATATCTACCTCCTTATCATTGAATCACCTACTATCAATAATTACACCATACTATATCATACCCTATCATTATAAAATATATATATACTCAATCATCATTTACTTATGTATATTTATTATTATATATAATACCTACATCACATATATACACATCATTATCACATACACACTTATATTAGTTCATATACACTACATAAATGATATATATATATATATATTATATATATATTATATAATAACATATATATATACTATATTTGGGTTTTTACACAGATGATTAATATAATATATATATATATATATACTATATAACCCTTACTAACTTATAACATCACTATTCACTATAGACACTTACTAATACACTATAACATAAGATACTTGCACTTAACTCATTTCTGATTTAAAACTATAACACAACGTTACAAACACACGGAAAAATCTCAAACTACTTTGTAGTCTTCCTATGGGTATAATATTATGGTCACCATATCTATATTATAGTTTGGGTCTTATACACAGAATATCTGTATGATATATACACTCACCTAATTTTTCGCCCACCTACTTTATTGGTATCTTATCAGGTAAATTATGAAATGTAGTATATTATATGATCTTATAGCATAAAACCAACTTTTGATGCCAATTCACTTTAATGGTTGCCACATCACAGCAAGAGTAGTATTAATAGTAAGAAAATGTTCTTAATTAGATAGAGTTCATATGAGTATTCGAATGATTGCCAGGTGAGTGCAGGTGAAGAGTGGCAGTGAGTGCCAGGTGGTGAAGTGATGCCAATGAGTGCATGAGTGCCAATGAAGTGCCAAGTGAGTGCACATAGGTCAAGTGAGTGCCACATAGTGGCCAACATGAGTGCCACTCTTTTCCCAGCTTTTCTGCCTCGCCCCTGGAGCCCTAGAATATGCCTAATATGGTTCTACCCTAGGATTAAGGTTTGAGGAATCGAATGGTGTAATTACAAGATTGGCTATAAACTGCTTTCTACTATTGAGTTGTATTTTTCTAACACTTATACAACTGAATATATATTAAAGAGTACCATTTGAGACAGGACCGCAAACGTTTAGAGTCGCGTCCGCAGGTCAGCCCACCCGACCGGCGCCGCGTGCGCCTTTAGGCGCAATATTAACGCCGCCGCGCGTGCGCACCGCAGGCGCAATCTTTCCGCGACGCGCAGCGTGCTCCCCGCAGGGCGCATAATCCCCGCGTCAGCCGGCCGCCGCGTGCGCCCCGCAGGCGCATATTCCCGTAAAACCGCTCGCGTGCCGGCAGGCGCAAAAATTCGCGTGAGAAAATATGATGTCAATGGTAAACTATTTCAAAGAATTTTCGTTTTCTATAATATGAGTCATTCATTTTTTCAGCTACAATTGTACGAAATTTTTTAAAAACATATATTTTACACACTTAAAGCAGTAAATCGTAAATCAATAGGCTGTATTACATACCTTAGGGGTTAGTTATGCTTTCTGTTTTTACTGCTTTACTGCTTTAGCTCTCTGTTTTATACTGCTTTAACATTCTGCTTTACTGCTTTAACTCTCTGCTATACTGCTTTTAACTCATATACATTAATACCTTAAAGCAGTAATCAGTATCATAAGGGTGTTAGTCCACCATAGTATGCTTTGTTTTCTTTGTTTACTGCTTAACTTTCTGCTTTACTACTCTTTTAACTTTCTGCTTTACTGTTTAAACTTTCTGCTTTACTGCTTTACTTTTCTTTACTGCTTTAACTCACTGTTTACTTGTTTAACTCATATATTTATTACATTTATGTTTTCTTTATATTTTTTATTTTTGTTATTACATTTTAATTCTTCCACCATGCCCAAAAGGGTTTCGATTTTTAATAAATGACTAAAAAACTTTACACAGAGTTTGAAAGACCTAAGAAAAACACATTTTATTTTAATAAATTGTACGGAAATTTTATTAAAACATGTTACTTTGCCTAGACAAACCACATCAACTATTGACTTCATTATTACTTAAACGAGTTGGATGTTGGAGAATTCGATTTCGAGTCCGGTACTGTCTTGTGCTGGTCCGATAAGGTGTGGTAAAACTTTCTATTATTAAATAATTTTAAAGGAAATGGAATTTTTGGAATCAAACCCCTGTAAATATATGGTGTTATAAAGTTTATCAAGAAATTTAAAGAATATAAAGAGTATTCATTTTCAGAAGGCATATAGATATTAGGCTCGGTTGGAAACAATGCATGAACAACATTATTGTATTAGATGATTTATGACACATTGAATTTGGAACATAGCAGAAGCGTTCAATTTTTTTCCCCTCTAAATATTCTGTGTTTTTTCATAACAAGAATATTTTTCATCAAAGCAGCTATGCGAATGTTTTCTTTAAACACACGTATTTACTGTAGTTTGGCAGAGAAGAGCACATGAAGTCAATTATGTATTGGCAACTAAAATGTTTACCATCTTCATAAAGTAAAGAGTTTTAAAAGTATATAAGAAGAGAATTTTTCGATCCCCCACGGTTATTTGATGTGTGAATTCCAAAAACACGCACAGAGTGCTGCTACGTACAAACATTCTACCCTATGAGATGAAACTGTATACATACCTGACTGAATAATGAGTGCTCTAGTTGCCAAGTATTTACCTCTTTTTCAAAAATTTAAAAGCTTGAAACCTTCTGAACGTAAACTTATTAGTGAGGATGAGAAATTCTCAGTGTGTATTGTGAAGTCTGTTTTTTAACTTTATAAAGGATGTTCTTTAAACAGGCTCAGAGGTTAAAGCTACGGTCGTTATACGAAATCATTAACAAACTCTCCTAACATTAAAAATTTGAAAATAAAAGAATTATCACTGACCTCCTGAGGAGTACTTCTGCCTTTTTTCTTCTCCGTTATAGTCCCCTGATAAGTAAGTGTTTGGCCCATAATGGAGAATCCTGCTGTACTTTCATATAATGAGTATGAGAAAATGAAAGTATAATAATCGCATCTGTACAGGATTCAGTTCCTCAGATTCATCAATTACAACCTCAATATGGAAGTACAGCACAACTGTGCAAAATCACAATCACAGTTTCCATCATTCACAGCCCCAATACACGCAATATTAAGCCATCATTGAATTAACAACTCTTTCCATCAGCTGCAAGTTGACAACGAATCTACATTGGGAACGACTCATTTCTGTTCCAGCAGACTCTACCTCTAGCTTATATGAATCTACAGTTGAACAGATAACAAATATGAGAAGAAGTGTACGGATTTAAATCTCAGAGTTAAATCCATGAGAAACGCCTCTTTACCAGATGCCATACAAAATTGATAGATCTTAACTTGCATCTACATCCATTCTACGTATTCGCTACCGAAATGTAGATATTCTAATGAAGTAAAAACTTGAAGTGAAAATTGAAGATTAAAAAATATATTATTCCTATGAGCGGAGTTACCTATTCGAGTGCGGTAATCAGAGAATAGGCTTTAATAATATTTAAAAGACAATTAACTTTACATGAAAGCAGGGCAGATCGTATTGATGCTGAATAGTTAAAGGATAAATATTGTGGACTTGAAGCTGATTCATCACGTAACTGAAGAGGCCTGTAAAAAGGATGGAATGATAATAAACAAAGAATTCAGATCTATTCTTTCCAGAATTTAATTTCTATACAAGCGATTAGCAGAATTAGTTTATATTCGCCGTTACGCAAGACTGATTCAAGTCCTCAGGCACTTTACGGCATCCGATAAATTTAAACGTGTTACGAGGACGACAAGAAAACACCGTTATATAGGATAGTTGGATTTAAATCGTTATTATGCATTATCATATTATATTATTTTATTTAGCTGTAATGTTTGTGTATAAATAAATGTTATTTTAAATTCTTTTTTCTTCTTTATCCTCTTCTTTACTTAACTATCACATTTTTTGAAATATAATTATATTATTATATATATTATATATATATATATATATTTATTATCTATATCTATATATATATAATATTATATATATATATATAACGCTTAAAGCGTGTGTCAGTAAGACAAATGGAAGGCGAAGGAGGTAGTTTGATAAGTATTATTCAATCTGAGGAAACAAATAGTTTTGGGGTTTTCATAGGTTTGCTTTAAAGGTATCCTATATTGAGAAAAGACTTAAAAGCATATTTGGAGGGTGAAGAGGAATTTACTCTACATAAACCTGTAAGAAAAAATTTCCTACACGGAAACATATTCCGCAGTCGATAGCATATGGCAGTTAGATTTACCGAATGATTAACATACAGCTCTTATAATGAAGGTTTTCAATATATTTTTACAATTGACGTCTTAGATACTTTGTGGTTGAGGCAATAAACAGAATAAAAGATCAAGCTACGGTCGCCGATGCTGTACTTGAATTATAGAAGGAGAGCGGAGAACACCTAACAACCTAATCATTTTGGACAGATTCAGGAATGGAATTCAAGGGGCGAGAGTTTCAGGGAGATGCTCTGGGAGTATGGTATTATAGCTATTAAATACATTTCCGTAAAACAAAAGCGGGCAATAGTTGAAAGAGTTTCACGTCTATTAAGAACGCATGCAATAGGTTATTTTTACTAAAATGAATTACTTTAAATATATTGATTACTGGACGATCTGGCTTATTTTTATAACAGGTCTTACCATAGAACTATAAAGTCAACTCCTTTAGAGATGTCAAAACCTAGAGGACGTATATGGGTGACAAGAAACAAAATAAAAGATAATTCAGGAATAAAGGTAAACGATTATGTAAGGGTTATCTCGAACAGAAGCAAGGTTTAGAAAAAGCATATGAATCCGGTTGGACTACGGAGGTTTTTAAACAATATCCGACCATTCAGTCGTGATAGTATTACAAGTTATATTATCTGGAAAGATTTAAAACTTTGGTGAACAAACTACACAGGCGGATTTTATAACACAGGAAATAACAAAAAGTAAGGTTCAATCTTGTAACTAATATTTTTAAATTGGAAAAAATATTAGCTCGAGAGGTAAGGAAAAAATAAGCAGTTATTTGTGAAATGGAGGGGATATCCTGCTAAGTTAAATACTTATATAAAAGCAGTGAGTAAGAATATTATTCAGTTGTCATTATAATCATGGGAGTGTAGATCACTTTTATATTACTCTGCCTTCTTCTTTGGATTTAAACCCTGATAATAACTCTCGGATTTTACAACTGTGTTCTACTGTCTATACAGCTTTGAAGAGAGGTGCAGAGTTAGGATATGTGAATGATGTTAGATAGCGGACATAGAAATTTACTCCACAAACCTATTTGGATGGGGGTGTCAGAAGGTGTAGAATGATGTTGCTATAATTTAAAGTGGTATAGATACCTCACGTTTATCGAAAAGGTACAATTGCAAAAGATTAATTGAACTTTTGCTAACAAAAGCTACTTCTTTGAAGATTAACTTTTGGGAGGTCATTTTTAAATCGGTTGTGCTATTTTTTAGTCATTTAAACGTTCTCTTTTGATATTGGTTTATGTGTAAGGACTTGTATACAATGAAATGCGTACTATGAAGATAAGTAATAATTCTTTAAGTTCAAAAGGTATATGTAACTACGAGAGGACATGTTTTTTTCTCGAACGATCACCATGGTAAATATTCGTAGACGTGATGCTGAGTTGGATATACTTTATGATATCCCTACTATGTTGAAGAGGGTTATACTATCTTTGGAGAATAACCGCATGACTTCACATGAACTAAAAGATTGAAGCAGCATCGAGTTTGCATTATATCCAGTACCCCTCCATTCCGGAGAGATGCTCTCATCATCCCAGGTATGCTTATGTATAATACAAATATATGATCATAATATGTAGGTAATACTAGCTTCCTTTATTAAGAGTAGTATATTTTCCAAAGAGAGTAAAGTTATAACATTCCAATGATTATTTTCTGATTATCAATTTTGACTCTGTACGCCGTGGATTAAAGAATGTGAGAAATCCTTTTCCTTTCATACGGTGATTGTTATCAGTTCATATTAAGGACAGATGCAGTAATTACAGCATATTGGATATATAAGAGGTGTAGTCAGTTATTTTTCAATTTACATACTCTCACAGTGTAAGATAGTATAAAGAAAATACTCCGTTATAATGACGAAAAAAGAGGTATTCAGGGAACAAAAATGGCAGAGGGGTATGGCTGTGGTTTTTTTGCCAAGCTATGAGAAGTTGCAAGGCCTTGCTCAGAAGGGGAATATATAGTAAAAAGCTTAAGAACAGGTTTGGATACTATTCAGATTGGCGGATAATCCTCGTACAGCATTAAAGAGACGTATAGCCGAGTTTTCAGATGAGATGTTGGATGTGTTACGCGTAATAAGAGTAAAAATGTAGGCCAAGGTGTGGGATAAGAAGATTGTTCATAAAGAAAAAACAACGGGAAACAGTCTAAAGAAAAATGTATTGATGTATTTATTTAATTACTAAATGATAACTTTTATACGATGTGTGTATATAAGTGGTTTTTCATGAAAATGTTCATTATCCGACCAGAGCTCGCACATGCAAGCTGCATTTCCTTCATCCTTCTAGTTCTGATTGTTGTAAGAGTGAATTGGAACTCTTCTCCATGAACCCTACACGATTAGCGTTAGCGGTCCACTTTATCAGTATTATCCTCTAACTTCAACTTACCAATCAGATGTTCCTAGAGTTCAATACTTCCAGGACTTCTGTCATCCCTAGGACCTCTAATGTGTTTTTATATGTAAACGATGACAAAACCTGATTGGTTACAGATCTTACGGGTGATGGACCATTCATAGTATATACAACGAATAAATTTCCTGGTATACAGTTTCACAGGTTGAGGTCTAACTAACCGGAACTTCACTACGGTCATCAGCGGCTAATTATCCTTATAGAAGCTATATAGAACTTTTGTTAAATTATTCAGACTAAACAGTCTCATCTTCAATCATGTGTTTTTTACAGTTTCAGATGAAGCTGCACATATAGATAAGCAGTAAAGTCATAAATTATACTTATGAATATTACGGTCGATTAAATGGCGATATTTTCTCTCAAGAAAGACCCTCCTACTACTTGTAGATACTAGAATCATTTATCACGGTCAAATCTTAATTTGCTCTTAAAATAAAAAGTAACCTGTTTTCAAACTGTTGGAGACTGTTTTCAACTGGCTGGAGGCTTAATCTCTATGTCAGAAAGTGAAATTATCACCAGGTCATTTGGAAATTGAAACGCTTTTGAATACTACAGCAAGGTACCCTATTAAGAGAGTTGGAACCAAGATATTTTTTCACTCAGGGTATCGAGTATCAATACCTAAAATTGTAACGGAATTTTACACAGAGTATAGGGATTGTGGAACATGGAGCCTACTCCGGGAATTATAAAGTCAACCCTAAAATAATTCACACCTTTCGGACTTTAGGGGTATAGTTTTAACATGTGAATGGCTGCTCACGGTCCGTGATTATGAAAATGTTATCAACGGAGACCTATCTCTCTGTACTCCGACCTTTTTACGACCTAATAGCCAATAATGTATCATGTAATGATAGTGGACAGGCTTATCTTAAGATACGCAAAGAAAAGTAATTTATACGCCTATGATTTACTGGACCTTTCAGCTTGGTAACGCTATATTTAAGACATTTTTGAGAAGGGTCTAGGCTAAGTCATCTTTTGGATCGGTCTACAATCACCCATCCTGTAGTGGTCTATTTGAGGCATCTCACTCATCTGAATTGACCGAGTACGCAAGTACTTTTGAATTATTAAAGTGAATGGAGGAATAATCGGTGTTAAAAAAATGAACCTCGCTTTTGGAGTGTTTTGCTATTAGAAATAAACTCCTGTTAGTTGGAGAAGGATACCTGCTTAATATTCAATACATTGCCTCGTCACAGATATAAAAGGACATGGTTCCGTTTATAGAGCAAAACATACTGTTCACATAATTGAATCTTTGAACTTAAAATTTATTTGAATAATCTTATATTACCTTATTTTTAAAATATATATGTAGTTGTAACTATGTTACCCTGTTCAACCCTTATATTTCAATTTATGTGGTCTATTGTATTTATTTCATTATATGTTTTTAATAATGTATGTTTTAAATACTTGTAAAATTTGATGCTAAAATTTTGTATGTCAATGATTATATAGTTTCTTAATTATGTAATAATGCTTTAAAATGAAAAACGCGATTTTACCACCCTCATCCTCGTATATATATAGGTTTAATTTTTCATA